>VOSG01000397.1:0-34130 GCA_009761265.1 Halicephalobus sp. NKZ332 | reverse complement strand
CCCGTTACATTTGTCTGTGGAACAACAGCAGATTTCGCTGCCTTCTCCCAGAAGTCCAGTGACACATCTATTTTTGATGTGGAATCTCTGAAATTAATTCCTTTAATTAAAATCTAAATTTTGTAACTATCCATTTTAACTAGTCATCTATTTTATTATCATTTAAAAATTGTTAATAAAACAAACTTACGTTACAGTAAAAATCTCCATCACAGCTTCTCTCGACCATACCATTGCGAATTACCTTGATGCAACTCTCGGTCCTCGTATGTTCCATCCACTCCCTGGGCTTATGACATACACGTCTCCAGTGCGGCCAGTCTCCGAGAACACTTTTTTCCAAAAAACATTCCAACCTTTTTGAATCAATAATAATTGTTAATGAAAATAAAGTAAAAATAAAAAATAAAATTGAATTGAATTTGGAAAACATCATTGAGATTTCTCCTGAAAAAAAATAATAAAACTTCTTCTGGAGTTTTTTCTTTAAAAAAATGCCAATTCGACCATGAGAAATGCTACAAAATTTTTCCGCTTTAAAAATTTCAAAAAGTTTAAAAGTACTAAAGATATTTAAAGTCATGAGATTTTAAAAAATAAAAAACCCTAAGGAACAGTTTCTGTAAAAACTTTCTAGAGATTATAATTCTATATATTAATTTTTTAGAAATAATATTTAAAAAAACAAGGATTTTTACGATTTTGTTTCGGCACGAATCTTCGGAATTTTCATATTTTTCATGAGGAAATAAAAATGTCAAATTTTCGTGAAGATTCTTTTTTGAAATGATACTATGAAAAATTGAAAACAAAGGTTTTTACGAAAACCTCGACACGAATTTTTCGAAAATGTCAAAAACTTATGCGACTTAAAATCTCATATATCAACCCGAGAACAAAATATAAATTCTTACAAAAGTAGTTTGACACAAATTCCCACAATGAAAAAAATTAATTTCGTCTAATTTTAGAAATCCTAGAAAATCTCGGAATTTTAATTTTAGAAGGCTCAGAAATCTATAAAAAATTACGAAAGGAGAGTGGAGTGAAATGATGAATAATAATTAAACGTTAATTGAGTTGTATCTTAGAAACAAAATTTCCCTTTTGAAAATTACAAAAATATATCACGAATTTATATTTTCTGAACTTTAAAAATAGTATCCAAAGTTTTTCATACAATTCCTTTTTAAAGAGTTTCTGACTCATTCTTTTTATGGTTTTTAAATACTGAATTCGAGAACTACGGAATGAAGAGGAGGCCTCTGGGGTCGGTCCTCGAAAAATCGTTTATCTTCGACGAAGACGGCTTCTGACAAGTCAGATTGCCTTCTGTTTTGTTTACTTTGACTCACCTTTTGGAAAGAAAAAGATGAGTTTCATGCTCCACAGGTTCCGATCAAGGTCTTCAACTTTTTCAAGTACAATGATTCATCAAACGTGGTCAAAAAAGTTCAAAAAATTATGCATCATTTTGAGAACCGTGAATGAGAAAATTTCGGAATTAAAAAATTTGTTAAACAAATCCTTTTTCCTTTTTTAAAAGGAGGCTTTGGTCAGCTGACGGATGCTTTATTTTTGGTCTAGTTCAATGAAACAAGCAGATGGGATATGGAACCAAGAAGGTGAAGAAATTTTGATTCAGAATTAATAAATATATCGAAATATTATCTAATATCATGATCTACACCTTTTCCTGTATTCTAATTGAATAAATACAACTCTATTTTCATTTTTATAGATTTCAAAATATGTATTTTCGATTAGGTTCACTCTTTGTTATTCAGCACAATTTTCAATAAACGTCTTTATAATTTCTCGGAATGTAATATTCTTATTGCACCTTCAAATCTCAAATAGAAAGACTGGGAATGTCATTATGGCAAAGGTAGAAAAAGTGAAAAACTTGGAAAATAAATATCAAAAATCAAAAAGTCCGGATGTTCCTGCAGATGCCACACCCCAGAGAGAACTCCTCCCCAGTAGGGGGGTGCTGGACTTTGAGGGGGCATTCTTCTCCTTCCAGCTGCACACAACGGGGTCCTACAGGACATTGAGGTAGCTGGTGTTTCGCCAGAGGCATCAGACGCTGGAAATCCCCATGGCATCCAGCACAAAAGTGTGTTGACCCGAAACAGAAATAAACAGCGACGGAGCAGCAAAAACGACACTTGTACTCCAGGTACTCCGCCCCGTGTCTACCGCAGACTTCAGCTCCCGCGACGTCACTGCAAGCTCCGCAGAGAAGGTCCTCGGGGTTGTAGTCGGTACTCGATTCCAGGGCTTCTTGGCAGCTGGACTCGCCCCCGAAGTAGGCCTTCCCGCACTTCGAACAGAGGACGTAGACGTACTTCTCCATCGCGAAAGTCTCTGGATCCTGGATTTCGGTCTTCGGGAACCCGTCGTATTCCAGTCTCATCTTGGCTTTTTCAGAAACGTCCTGGTGAAGCTTCTTCAAAGGAGTTAATAGTTCTTCCAAGGACTCATGTTCGATTAAGGCGTTGCAAAGTGGACAATGCATGAATCTGAAGAGAATTCTCGGGCCAGCCCATCTCTTCTCGAGGACAGTTTTGACACATTTGAAATGGAACAAGTGGCCGCAAGAGAGTTTTATACAGGGAGCACCCCCGAGTCTGTCCACAAAGCAGATCACGCAGAGGTCATCGGTGTCTTGTTTCGATTCTGAAAAATCACATCTAATAAGAACTAAAGAAGGTTTATCTTGAATTTTTTTCGATAGGTGTTTTCGGAGTTTCTCGACTAGATGTTTGGAAATTTCCGGGTCGAAAAAAGCAGGATTAAAGTTTAGTGAAATATAAACATCCTCAAATTTAAGCTTTTGGCGAAACGGGAACGACTACAAAAGATAGCTTTTCTCATTATCATAATAAGAAGCAAGAAATATCTTCAAAGATTATTCGAAGCAATTTCTTAAAACTAGAATTCTCAAATTCTATCCACAACCGTTGACAATTATCAAAACCTACCGCTTTTTTCGCAGATGAAACACGGAAGACAGTTTTCCTCGTCCTTGATCCCTCCACAGAAGTGTCCACAGGACAGGATTTTGTTGCATGCCTCTGAGGCTAGCTGAATACAGTCGACATGGCTGCAGATTCCCAAAAGTGTTTCGTCGGTGGAAAGCTTGTTGGAGCAAAACCTGCACTTTCCAGAATGACAGTTGTTCAAATTCGAGAAAGAGGAACTTTGAGTAACGTTAGAAGGCCCTCCGATATCTGCACTGACTTCCACCATCCCGGAGAGCTTGGAAGTGTTGAACAAGACCAGGAGGTTGTTGATCCTGAGTCTGGTACAACCTTCGTGGACGTCGACTTTCGGGCACAAAGTGGAGCACCCGATGAGACGAGCGTTGTGGGATCTGAAAAAGTTCACAAATTCCGTAATATTCCTACTATTATCAATGTTTTAAAAATCCTACTTTTTCTTCTTGTTCAAATGCAGGATGGTGAAGCAGTCTCGACAAAGATTACTCTGACAAATCTCGCATCTGAAGTGAGCGAGAGTGTGACCGTTGTCATGGTTCTCGCAAAAAGAGTCAGGTTCCTTAGACTTCTTCGCCTTCAGAAGTTTGAAGGTTGGAGAATGTTCGAGCCACTTGGGATCATTGATGAGAGCCAAGGCCGAGACCGTGAGCCAGAATTGGGAAGTCTTCAAAGAAGAGGTTGTTTTCGAAACAGCTTCGGTCAAAGTCGGTTCTGTCAATTCAGAAGACGAGGTGGAAGCTAAAGTTAGAATCTGGGAGAGATTCATGATCTGGTTCGCGAGTTCCGTTTTCGTCGCAATTGCCCAAGGCTCTCCGAAATCCGAGGAAGTTATTTTGTTGATGAATTTTATTATTTTTTGAGCGACTTCTGAGGTCATCGGTCGGTCTAGTCTCCAGTTCGGGGGTACTTCGGAAGTCTGACTCCCGATTTTCTGACTAGATACTTTCCTCGTTGTTTTGTCTTTGACTTGGAGAGAAACAGCTTTCGAAATTCCAGCAAGAAGATTTTGAACAAAAACAGAAATCTCCTGAGGTTTGAAATGTTTCAGAAGAACACTCACTGTTTCGATGACTTGATTTTGGACTACGGAAGGAGCGAAAAAAAGCAACTCGCTCAAAATGATCAAAAGTCCATTTTTCAAAGAAAAGACTTCCAATCCTTTTCTGGATTCACAAATTTTCACCAGCATCACCATCAGTCCACAAACGTATCCATAGTTCTTCTTCGATCGATCTCGGAGCGAAATTATTTCTCTCTCGACAGCACTGACCATCTGGAAACACACGTAGCTTTGGAGGGGTTGGAGTTGGACCCTGTTGAAAAGGAGATCGATGACCTGCTGTCTGAGGGTCCCGTTCTTCTCCTCTGCGAGTTCGTCGCTGAACGCTTGAGCCGCGATGGCCTGGAAGAGGGTAAAAGCATCCATCTGTGCAGTACTGAAGAAAATCTGATGGGAAAGTGAAGGTCTTATTCCTCTGTCTTGTTTGACTTCTTCCGGAGTTGTTGTAGAAGTTTTCTGACCGAAAGCTACAATCTGCCGAAGTCTGCATCCGTTATCTGATCCCTTCAATGTTATGTGGACTCCATCGAGACCAGAAACAACTACTTTCAGCCATCCAACGAAATTCTGAAGTAGTTTTTAAGTTAAATAAATTATGTCTTAATTTTTAAAAACGAACCCAATCGATGTCCAAGTTCATTATGACATTCATCTTCAGATTCCGAACGACGATCTGGTTCACTTTGAAGTTGGGATCTCGGATGTTGTCGACGAAAATTGTCAGGAGATCGATCCTGTAGTTGACGTCATCCCAGACGACTTCCAGTCTTCTGAATCTGCTTTTGTCTTCTTCTCCAGATTCCCAGAATGTTTCCAGATTCCCATCAACCAGACAATGGACCAGTTGCGATCGGCTTGAAGCTTCGATCTGAAGGAAGTTTGAGAGGTTTTCGTGCTTTTTCAAGACGAACTGGTTGCAGCAATCCAAATTCGAGCTCGAAACTTTTTTCATTGTCTTCTGGATCGCAGAATGACCTTGTGCATTGAACGAACTCATCACAGGGACGAATCCGGTGAGGATCGAAAGAGAGGACTCGTCCAGGAAGGAGGAGTTTTCTCCAGAAGCTTCAGAAAGAACTGTACCGACGGCGGAGAGGATGTTGCAGAGTGTAATCAAAAGGTTCTGTTCGTGGATTGTCAACTGGAAGGTCCAAGCTTTGAAGCACAGACATTTCAAACTCATGTCGACTCCGTTGCTCTGGACGATGACAGCCAAGGTTCCAAGAAGACCGTGGAGCTCCTTGATCATAAAGGAATTGACCTCTGGTCCCGCGAGGAAACAGAGTCTCCAAGGATGAGGTAGCAATTTCAACTTTGTCGCCAACTTCAAGTCAGAATTCAGCCAGTGGTTGTATGGGGAATACGAACTCATTGCAGTTAGATAGTTCCACACGATGTCAGATACAGTAGTCTCAGAAGTAACAAGTTTCAACAGCCAGTGCCAGACCCTGAAGGCGTAGGAGAACTTCACGGATCGAGAAATCGCGCTCTTGACGTTCTTCTTGATAGAATTCAAATCATGAGATTCCACACAGAAAACAAGAACGGGATGACGAAGAAGCTCGTTGAGGCCATTGAGAGTAGCCAACTTCTGGGGTTGGTAGTATAACTGGTTGTTTGGTTTCCTGAACAAGTTCGCACTAGCAGAGAGAGAAAACAAATCCATGGATTTTATGACTTCATTTCCAGCTCCTGGATCTGATTGATGTGAGATGTAATGAAGTGGAGAAAATCCAGAGTTATTTGCATCGTCGGTTTCGATTACCATTGCTTCCGGAGCGAGTTTCTGGTCACCTTGGGAAGATTCCGATGCCAGGGGATAGTTGTCGAATATTATCCTTCTTCTTCTCGTCATCGGCTTTGGCATTTTTTCTCTGTTTTCTGTGGGTCTGAGATCGAGAAGGAACATTGCGTTTTGTTTCAGGATAGTCTCAGCAGAAAATTGTTTATTCGCGGCCTTCTGTCGGAATTCTGGCCAGTCGTTGTGGTCGTCAGATGACTAAAAAATTGTATATTTAATTTTATCTATATGACTTTAACTAGTTTATGTACTTTTTTATATAATGTTATCTATACTGTGTAGTTAACTTTAAGCAAAAACTCACAGAAGCCCTGTCATTGACGTATTTCGAAAGATATCCGGCCCTGCAACTGGGACACAGTAGGTACCAGACAGCATTCGAAGTGCCCCCGTTCCCGCAGAATCCTGTCCATCCCGTAGTGTAGTTCCCTATGCTGTTGTATCCATGACCTCCAGAGGGTTTCCCGCAACCGGGGTGTTTCTCTCTCATGTGAACAGTTATAGGTTTCGGGTGGAGTTGATGACAGAGTTCACAGAGCTCTTCTGGAGGAGGGAATTGTTGTCGACTTCTCAACTCCTTCATGAAAGGCGGAGATGGAAGAATAAGATGTTGTTCGACAACTTCCAAAATAGATTGAATTGTAGATTTGTAAAGTTTTAGCAATGAAGAAAAACAAGAAGGAAGTGCGGGGTTGTCGGGATCCTCGAAAAATTGCTCGAGATCAGGGGAACTTTTCAGATGATTCCCGCAAGTGATCAAGTCAGAAACCAAAAACTCGTGCCAGACGAGAGCGGCGAAAACACTCCTGCAGGTGTCCATCAATCTGGGACCGAGAGCTTCATTGACAACATTCTGAGAGCTCAAGAACGATGAAGAGTCAAAGTTCATAGATAATTTTTTAATGGATGCTGAATCGACATCTTCGTTGAATTGCTTTCTGGTAGAAGAGAGTTCAATATCTTCGTTAATTTGTCTTCTTACAGACGGGACTTCGGTGTCTTCATCCAACGTCTTTTCGATAGATGGAATTGATATGTCCTCATTCAACTGTCTTCCAACAGATGGAGATACCACATCTTCTTTATCCTTCCGTCTTCTGTTACTCGATCCTTCGCCTTCTTCATTCATCTGTCTTCTGACTGTAAGGACCTCACCTTCTTCGTTCAACTCGGATTCCAGTTTCGGCGGCTTCGGAAGTTTTCTCTTAGGGGATTTCGGAATTTGTGGAAGAATTCTATGGGCACTCGACTTCTGAGGAGACATCAAGTCAGGTTCGTCAATTATCAACAACGTTGTTTCGAAATCCTTGTGATACTGTAGACACCAGGCATTTTGAGAAATTTGTTGTTTGTCGCAAAAAAGGATTTTCGCTTCATCGGTCAACTTCAGCCAAGTGCCTTCTGAATTCTTGATCATCTCACTCCAAGTAAGAGTACAACCTCTCTCAATCTTCCCTACCACAGGGGATGTTAGAGTAGGGTGGATTCTGATTCTGACAGCGGCGAACGAACTCAGACTATCCAGTTTCGCAAATTTCATCTTCGTCCCTGAACTTGATTCGAGAAGAACCTTTCTTCTTTCTTGATTTCTTGGGCTCAGGAGGACATTAGAAGTCAGACTGATAGTCGGAGTCACGACAGGGGTATCTGCAACCTCGATGAAAGTCGACGAGAGCAACTTGAACCCGTCGATTCTGCAGTCGATCCTGAATCTCCCAGATCTTTTCGGTTTCCATTCGACAGCGAAATTCCCCAAGTTGTTCTGGAACGAAAGTTTTAGCTCCTCCTTTATGAATGAGGTTTCTTGGAAAGACAATCTCAACTCCTCGAAGGAGAAGTTTGAGAAAGCAGGCATCATCGAGATCGCCTTGTATCTGGCCTTGTTGAGATAAATATCCTTGAACTTCTCCTTCAACTGCAGCTGCCTCAGGGTATGGAACCCCTCTCTCTGTCTCCCTTGATCCTCCGAAGTCAAACTGTTGCTGTCAAAAATATCTCGACTTTGAACATCGAGTTCTTTGAAGTTCTTTGTCATGACGTCATCAGCAGAGGAAATAGTGATGTCCACAGTGATGTTCATACATTTAGCTTCCTTGTTAAATTGGTCTTTTTGAATGAGGATCAACTTCACCGACTTCCCCACTGTGATCTCTGTAGCTTCTATTTCTACTGTAGAAAGTGTCAAGTCGAGGAAGGACTGGCAGAAACTGAAGGCTCTGGCCAGTCTTCCGGGAGCCGTCGAACTCGATCCGGAAATAAAATCATCCAAAAAACACCTTTCTTGGGACACTCCCATCCCCGGCCATTTTTTGTATATCAAGTCCTTCACAGTTGGAATTTCTTCAAAATTCAAACCTTTCTTCAAAAGAGATCCGTGACGTTGGATTAAGTCGAAAATTTCTCTTTCATTTTTTTCAATCTTCTTTAGTTTTTTGGAGCTTTTCGGGATTTGGACAAATTGCCTCAGGGCATGAGAACAGAGCCACACAAACTCTTGTTCCAAAAGGGAATGTGAAGGCTCTTTCATTTCGTTTATGATCGAATTTTTCTTTGAAGAAAATCCATCTACAGTGATCCTGAAGCCGTACATTTTTGAGGAATTCTGGATTTCCGAAGGCAAACTGGATTCGAAAATGAACCAGAGCTTGAATCCAGGAATAACAATCTGGTTTTCTGGCCAATTCTTAGTTCCGAAGAACTTTCCCACAGGATAGAAGAAGTCCGGATTCGACGTTTGAGAAGAGTAAATCCATAGTACATCCTCGGAGTTTGCTGTTTGACAGTCTTCGTGGAATCTGAGACACATGAACTCCGTCTGGGGATCAAAAACGAGGGTCTCGGAATAGATGAATCCGCTTTTGTAAGGGTGTGGGGACTCCACCAAGGCCTGGGTTACTGTAGAGTCTCTAGCAGAAACCTCACTCATTTTCATCTCTCGGGATTCTGTAGAGGAGAAAAACTTGTTATTTTTCTTGATTTCGTCTGAATTCGATGAAGACAAGAGTGGGATGATTTCGTCGAAGCTCGAAATTAGATGGAAAGCCAAATCCGGGTTTCCTTCCAGGAATACTGTAGCATAGGCGATGAGTTGGCTACAGAGGGACTTTTCTTCCAAGTCGATGTTCTCCGAAGCTATCAAGTAGCTGAATTTCTGAGTCAGCAATCGCATAATTTCGATGAACAAGTTTTGGCGTTCATCGTCGACTTTCCAAAAATCTTCTTTCGACTTTTCCTTTTTCAAGAAGCTTTCTTTTTTCTTGTTTTCGGTTTCATCGATACAGTATATCAAATACGGTATCTGGCCCCGGATCAAAGTGGTTCCGTTTTTCGAAAGACTACAGGGCATGAAGTTTAGTTTGATATTGTTCAGAAGTTTCACTGTAGCTTGGCCGTTTTCTCCGTAAAAAGACTTTCCTGAACTAAGATGGATCCGAACACAGTACGTCACATCAGGTTCCAACTTCATGGGCTTCGTCAACTTTATACCAGTGACGAGTTTCTGATTTGAGTTCGGGGGGTTCTGAGGGACCCCTATGCTGGAATCCTTGAGGTATCCCGTCTGCTGTCCGACCAGAGACCAACACTCGTTCGCCAAGTCCCCTGTGTTCAGAAAAGTTTCCAATTCGTAAGAGAAATCTCCAGAAGCTGCCTGTCCCACGAAGACTCCCACCCCATGTATGGTCACCCCCTTGGAGTCCACTTTGAAGGAGATAGCGTCGTGAGCACCGTTTCCTGTTTCCCAATTCAGGTGCGAGTTGAATCTCCTGAACCTGTTGTCCGTGGCGTGGAGAGGGGGTCCGGACTCGATCTTGAGGTTGCTCGAAACCAAGACCTTCGCGAAGAGACAGATAAGGTTCTGGGCAGCCTTCTTCAGTCCAAAGAAAAGTACATCCTAAAGCGATT
Source organism: Halicephalobus sp. NKZ332 (assembly GCA_009761265.1). Classification (NCBI taxonomy): domain Eukaryota; kingdom Metazoa; phylum Nematoda; class Chromadorea; order Rhabditida; family Panagrolaimidae; genus Halicephalobus; species Halicephalobus sp. NKZ332. The sequence continues at coordinate 24,361 of VOSG01000397.1, read as the reverse complement.
ACTATAATATTATAAAACTAAAAATAACCGCAAATTCATCTTGAGAGTTTTTGTTAGATTTCGGAAGATCCCAGGATATTCCGTGAGATTATCCAGATTATAATACGTTCTGTTAAATATTGATTGTTCATAAAAACTCACCTCGTTTCCATGCTCAGAAACAGCAAAACCTAGATCGAACAAAAACCGAATGATTCCGGAACCAGTGAGTTCGTTGCTGCCATTCCCGGTGGGGAGGAAGTACCTCGAGAGTTTCTCCCCCAAGGTCCCCATAGGATTTTCGAGTTCGTTTTCGGCTTGATTCTTTTCAGGAACAAGGATCTCGAGAGCTATGGGTTCCAATTTCTCGCAAGCTTTCAGAAGTGCCAGAAGAGACCAATTTCTTTTTTCTCTCGAAATTCCTTGAGAGATTTTTTTCCTGGCGACAGAAGCTGAAGGAAGAAGAAGCTCCGCGGAAGTCACGTAGGCTTCTACAGTCTCCTCCATTACGAAGGCCCCTATTCTGTCTTGGAGAAAGAATCTTTCGTCAGCGAAGGAAAATATATTTTTCAAAATATTGGAGAAATCGATTATTAAATTCGTAAATTCATCAAATTGTCCGAGACCACTTTTGACTGATTTTCTCGGAGATTCTGATTCTTCTTTCGTTTCGGGATTTTGGCTCGAAAAAAGGAGCGAAATATAAAGTCTCAGCATCTTTAAGGATATCACTGCGATGAAGGCCGCTCTTTCTTGTTTCCAGGTCGCTTCTTCTTCGTTACAATAGTCCTTCCCTCTACCGTAATCATTTCCATTGCAGTAATGTTGAGGACTGCCGTAGTCTTTGGGAGTACCGTAATCCTTGGAGCTGAAGCTTCCCTTCGTGGCCCAGTCGAAGATACAGAATAAATCCGAAATTGTTTCGGGAGTAATTTGGAACAAAGTTTTGACAGAAATCAAAGGAGGTTTTTCTTGAAGGGAATTTTCTGGGAGATCTCTGACATCCTCAAAGTCCTCGACATTCTTTAAAGTGTAATATATTTCTGGAATTTGCCCCACTTCTACATCTGTCCCATTGTTGGAAAGAAGGGAATTTCGGAAGGTGAATTCAACGTCTCCTGCTGCTTTTATCGTAGATTTTCCAGAAGCTCCACAATCTGAGCTTGGACCTCTGAAATTGTTCAAAGTTATATTCATATGAAATATAAATGTTTCTGTCAAAAAATTAATTTTATTAAAGAACGAAACTTACTGTATTTGAGCCACGAGGACGTACCACTCCTCCGCCCCCACGAGAACGTTCTTGTTTAACTGGATCACGGCAGTTTCCCTAGGGGCACACTCGTAGACGACCTCGTCGGACTCTGCCAGGAGTTCTACACAATGGTCCTCGAGTTCTCCCCCGACGACTTTTAGAAGCTTTATTTTCGCGGAATATTCGCCTCGTCCTCCGAAAAGCCCGACTCCAGAAATGAAAATTTCTTTCGAGACTTTGAATTGGACTGCCTCCATACTGTGCACTGAGTACCCCCAGCCTCCTCCGAAGAGCTCGAATCTGTTAACAATACAGTACCCCTCATTGAAGTTGGATTCTGAATACTTTTTGAAGCTCTTGTTCTTTTTCGGATTTTCTTGAACTCGGTTTTTTTGGAAGTAAAATTCCTCTCCAGAAGCCCCCAAAACTGACATCGAATACATGGTGGTCAGGATGAAGATGGATATTTGGGGATCGGAAAACTCTGGATCAATTTCGGTCGGGATTTGGAGTTCGGGGATGTTCAAGAACTTTTTGTTCTTCTTCAAAATTGTTGGTTCTTCATATTTCGAAAATTCAGAATCTGTAGAACTTTCTTTCGAGTAGAAATCAGTTTTTCTGGCTTCCGAAAATCCAGATATCTTCAAAGTCTCGTCGTCGAAAACCCAAAGAATCGGATAGTCTGGGTCCAAAGAAAAACTTATTTTCGAAAAGAACTCTTCCATAAAAAATTGAGAAATCTCCCCAGTTCTTCTTTTCACAATGACGTAATCCGCTCCAGAATCTTTCGCCGGAGGCATGATGATCATGTAATCCCTGTTAGCCGTCACTCTGGAATCTGCCAAAATGTTCCTCGAAAAAGTCTGTTTCTGGACCTGGATCAACGTATTATCCCCCTTGGTCCCCACCCAGCTGACGATTCTACCGTATTCTTGCCCGAAGCCCTCAACGATTGTGGGAGTTGCGAACCACTTTTTCTTCGTGTTTTCACCCTTTTGCAGATCTTCCTCCTTGGGAGGACTTCTTTTTAATTGTCCGTTCTTGTAAGCTCCGAAAGTCAGAATCCGGCCGTCGGAAGTACGGAGAACACAGTGGTTGGCCCCTGCCACGGCCTGAACGACCTGCACGTCCTGAGGCAGATCGAGTTTCACGGCCCCGGACTTTTTCTCTGTGTCCCCTGTCCCCAACTGTCCGTGGCAATTGGAACCGAAAGTATATACAGATCTATCAGCACAAAGGAGGATGGTATGGTAATTCCCGCAGCTTACAGTACTCACTTTTATGTCTCCTTGTAGTACCAATCTTGCGGGATGAAGTTGACCTCCTTGGAAATTTAGAAAATTCTTCTCTTCTTGTTTTTCGTCTTCTGGGAATCTTTTCAAGTTTTCCGAAGTCGCACAATCTTGGCAAATTCCGCAGCGAAGACAGACTGACTCTGAAGATTCGCAAACACAAAGCATTCCTTTTTGAAGATTCACTTTTTTCAAGCCTCCTGTTACTGTATTTGTGGGACACTTTTCGTTTTTTCCGGAGCATTTCCCGCAACGAAGACAGATACTCGCGACGTCCTTGATGAACAGATGCTCTCCTGGGAAACAGTATCCTGTCGGAGAAATGTTTTTTTGAGGCGATTCGGAGATTTTCGGGAGCGCCTCGGGTTGCCTCAGGGCATGGATGAGATTCGGCTCATCCCTTCCACATTGGTTCAAGTTGTTCAGTCCGCAGGTATATACAAGTCCGGACTTGCTTATAGCAACGAGATGTGTTTTTCCGATCCCGATACTAGCTATCGAAAATCCCTCGAATCCCGTTAATTGGCCACTATCATTGTTGCTGGAAACAATGTGTCTTCCGAAGAGATAGCACTTGCCGTTCTCTGTCACGTAAGCCATCGCTCCATGAATCCCGCTTATCGATGAGCATTTCCTTCTGAAACCATATTGATATGAAAATGATCTCGACACGGGTTTTCAGGATTTTTACTAAACTTTGGAAAACTTACTTGTGAGGAATCCTGATTTTCCTGAATCTCTTTGAATGATTCTGACCATGAGGTAGTTGGTTTTCCATCAATCCGATGAGGCTTCCGACACTCCAGAGATGTCCAGAGCCGGACCTCATCAGCAAACAGTTCGCGAAACTATCTACATGCATTTGGACTATGGGTTCTGGGGCATTCAATTCTGTCCAAACTAATCCGGTATCCTGTAATGCTTTAATGAAAACCCAGAAAAAATAAACATCATTCGTGTCGGGACCAAGTTGGAATACCTTATTGGAAGATAGAGTCCGAATAAATTGGTCCTAACACGAAGTGACTAATTTTCTGATTAGGATTTGAATAGCTTTTCAGAAATCATGAAATACTCACAGTAAGAGAAAAGAGGGAGGCTCTACCCGCGTAATAAACTTCCCCCGTCCTCGTTAATAAAAAACCCGTGTCGTTGGAAAATTGGAGATCGATCGAGAGACTTTGGATTTTAGTAGGAATTGTGGAAATTAGTTTTTCTTGGAAGTCGGAACCTTCTCCGAAAACGGCATAGCTGAACTCGACTAGTCTGTTCGACTGCTTGTTCTTCTGATCGACTAGAACCCCGAATGAGTCATCCAGAGGAGTTATCTAAATGTTCGTCATCATTAATACTGTATAGCTTGAAAAATCTTAAAAATCATTCTCGTGAAATTCCGAAAATTCCAGAAAGATGGAATCCTACTAATCAGGATATTAAAAATTACCACAAAGTTCCATTGTTCGTCGAGATTTCCTTGGAAAAAGTTCCTTCCGTCCGAGAACAAAATTCCTTCCGTCAAACTGGCATGGAGCATGATTTCTCCGATTTCGCGAAGACTTTCTTTGTCGATGACCCAGAGTCTGGAAGAATGTTTCCTTCTGAGATAAAGCGAATCCTGACAAATGAACAAAGTCGATCCTTCCCGGAACTTCAGAAGCTCGTTCACGGCAAGCACCCTGGAACCCTGAGTTTCTGACAATCCCGATCCAACTTTGAAAAATCCACAGTAGGTCAGGATGTAGAGATAAGCTCCGTCGGACACCAAACAGGATTTCGGGGAAAAATCCGAAGTCGAAGGTTCAGAGAATTCACTCAAATCCCTTGGAAGATTCAAATCGAAAGAAACGACTTCTTCGTGGTCCATCAACGGAATCGAGAAAAAGTCGAAATTACTGTAATGAAGATTTCTGTTGACTGTCAATGCCATTGATTGGAAATTTTTTGGAAGAGGATTTAGTTCTGAAGACAGTTGGTTGAAAGGGATATTTGTTTTAACGTCACAAAGAAGACTCTTCGCTGTTGAGAAGAGGATCTCCGGATCCCCTCTGGCAACAGCCAAAGCCACCAGACAAGCCGTCGCTGTCGAGCTTACAGTAGAATTCCCTGTAATTATTTCACAATTACTGAGTGAAAAAATATCTTGACGAAATGAAAATCGGTGATCGTTCCTATTTTACTAGAGTGGAATCATATTTGAAAACACACCTTCAGCTCTCAGTTTCCTGAGCAATTCGAACATCCTCTGGATGACGACTTTGGGTTCTTGAATCATGCCCTCTGGAGGGACTGTCTGGAGGAGGCTCAAGAGCTGTTGGAGGGCCTGGGCACATAGTTCCGGGTCCCGTTGGTTCAACTCTATCAAAATCGAAAAAACTGAATCTAGGCCTACTGTCACTAATTTGTGTGATGGATTCTAAAATCACGATTTTTTAGTCATTTTTTAGAAATATTTCTGAAAACCTACAGTAATGGTTTCCGAGTCTGGAAGCTTTCTATTTTTTTGTATATTGTCGAAGCTTCGTTTTATTTTCTCATTGAAAAGTTCTTTACTTATCGAAGGATATTGAGCACAAATTCTGAAAAGTTTTCAATAATTGTAAAAAAGTTAAAATCTAAAAAGTTACTTGATAGTTTCTGTCCATGCCAGAAAATTTGCGGCAAACAAACTCGGAGGAGCAACGGTCTCAATATTTTTCAACACTTCCTCCGCAAATCCTTCCTCAAAGCCATTTTTCCTTTCTAAAAAAATGAATAATTACAAACTTTACTTTTAAATTTACCTTTTGTATCATTGGCCAAAGTTCCTTCTTTGAAAACTATATTCGAGCATTTGGATAAAATGTCTGAGTACCTTTCCCTAATTTTTGCTTCTTCTTCCACTTTTTTCTGATTGAAGAAACTCGATTCGAAGGAAAAATCATTTTTATTTAACGAAGCCGAGGTCGAATTTTCCTGACTCTGTTCAGGGATAAAATTCCTGAGGAAATAAGACATTTCCTTTATGAAGATATTTTAATCCATCGTTTAAATCAGAAATTATTCAAGTTCATATTAGAGTTCTGAAATGATATCATTTATAAAAGACAACCATCACGAAACTGTCTAGACACGAACTTTTTAGGATTTTCCAAGTGAGACCAAAAATACAGAACTTTTATTTCTGTAAAATTGAAAAAAGATTTAGTAAATCCAGGATTATATTATTATAGAAATAAAAACGCTTTCGAAATATTAATCCAGAAAATTAAAACTTCCACGAAAATTCGATAAATGAAGAGATCCACTCACGGAAATGAGCAAGAAATTAAAAAATCAATAAAAATCCAGAATTGATAGATTCTCTGAGTAACTTAAGTAAACAAATGGACATTTTCTCGGAAAATTAGAAAATTGAGAAAGTTGAGTATCCATTAACGTTTAATAAATATGAATGAACCCTTCAAAGTTAAATAATACTTTTTAATTTAAACAAGGATCTAAAGAGAAGAAAATCTACAGGATAATACTTTAAAAATTCATTTAAAAAAGTAAAACTTGAAGAGGATTAAAGATCTGTAAGAATGCAATAAATAAAAAATTTATTGAATACAAGTTAAGAGAAGATCCACTAGCTTCAACGAGGACACACGACTTTGAGAACATCAGAGATCCATATGAAAAATAAAATTAAGGAATATTCAAGAATTTAAAAACACAATTTGAAAGAAGTCAAAGATCTATAAAAAATTTCAAGATTTACTAGAGAACCTAAAAAATCCAGAGGTTTAAACAAAAAAAGCAACTTAAAAAGTTAAATATACATAAGAGGACAATAAATTTTAAAATATTGGATAACATCTAGAGCAAAATCCTGCAACCCGGATGAAGGAACAAAACTTGCAGAAAGTCAAAAACATATAGTAAACAAAAAGTTTATTAAATCGAACAAATGAATACAATTTCAATACAATTTAAAATAGAAGATTAAGTAACAAATGAAAATTTTATCAAAAAAATCCAAAATAAAAGGTGGTCTTGTAATGGGAAAAAAAGGAACACAAATTAAAGAGTCGAACGCCTGTGATAAGAAAATTATTCATTTTAGCAAACAAATACAACATCAATAAAACCAGAAATATAATACAATAAATAAAAATTTTATCGGATAAAAAGGAATCTTGCAAAGGAAACGAAGGAACGCAACTTGGGGAATTGCAGCAGAGGAGAATTTCGCGAAGGGACATTTTTCATCAATGCATAAAGAAGCCAGTCAAGGACCGGACAAAACGTCATTTGGCCCGGGAAGATTCCAGATTTTATGTAAGCGAGAAAAGGAAATTCGGTTCAAGCCTGGGCAATGGCACAACCGGACGGTTTCGGCCAGTCCTTCCTTTTATAAACCCTGCACGCGCGAGCGAGTGAGGACATCGATCGAAGTCGCACCAGCGGACTGGTCCTTTCTCTGCTTTCTCTTTCGCCCGCGCTTCTTGTGCAATTTCACTGGCCGGAAGCCAGGGCGAGTCGTCGACAGTCCATTATCTTCGTCCCTTTAAAGTTACATGATGTATCATATAGCGACTCCTTTGTTATTTTATTGACTGGAATTGAAATGTCTGGTATCCGAACTTGTACACATAATACGTACAAATGATTATGTAACCTCAATTATCTAGAAATTAAGGTGAATCATCGATGATTCAATATTTATTAGTTTATGTTCCATAAAATTCTTTATTTGTAATAACAAAATTGAGCGATGTGAAGTCCACTACTTTGATTCATCTACATAATGGACCTTATGGATAATTACAATTTCAATTATCTATGGACCAGGGCGAGTCGACAGTTCATCCCTTTGTTGAGCTTTATTCCAACGCAGCAAACAGTTCTTGCAAACGAAATCCAAAAGGGAAAACATGCACAAACAAATTGCAGTATCTGAAACAAAATAAATCGGGGTTTCGTGAAGAAATCTCTTTTCATGGTGAGATTTGACTTTGACAGCAATCTCGAGTCATTTGTATAAGGCATGTGAAAAATGATAATTTCTATTGACTGGAAACTCGGTGATCTGTTGAGAGTTTGTTATCTTGATCTGTTATTACATGACATAAAAATTATGCGATTTCTACTGGCCGGAACCAGATGACTCATAGTCTAATCCTCATCCGCTTATAAGGTGAATTATACAACAAATTTCCTGAAACTTCCATCAAGTAGAAGTGAAATGTTCACCGAAGGTCTATCATATTCATAAGTATGGTAAATAAATAATTTTGTCACTTTTATTCACAAAAACAAAAAAAGCTCTGATTAATCTACACGATGAATTAAATACAGTAGAATATGTACAGGGAAATCTACTTTTGGGAGCTCAACAAACGAAGAGCAAAATCGAAACTATCAAAATTAGTGAGTTCAGAAATCTCCCACCATTCCCAGATGGATGCTGTGAGTATCCAATGTAAGTACCGTATCTACTGTATCTGCCATATCCGAACTTCGTAGTGTGTCTGAATTTTCTTGTTCCTGGGGTTATTATAGTCGAGAATTCCCAATTCCAGCTTTCCAAGTTTTTCAAATACCTCATTGCTCTTTTCGTTGAGGATTTCGATGTCGTGCCTACGGTAGTTCCTTCAACTTTGTTCACCGGATTTTCGGTAGTTTCGAAACCTTCCGGATTCGTTGAGCTTTTGAGATCTTCATCACTTGGATTTGTGGAATTTTCGGTATTTTTTGATTTTACTGGATCTTCTGAATATTCAAAGTCTTCGAACTTGTCGGGATTTTTGGAATCTTCGATATCTTCAAATTCATCCGGCTCCTCGAAAACTAATCCTTCCGAGTAGAAATCTGGTTCGGATTTAGAACCGAAAATTGGTTGGAAGAAAGCGGAAAACTTATTGAAGAGAAGATTTAAATAGTGATTCACGTAATCAATACCATCAACAAAAGATGCCGAAGAAGTTACGAAAAATAATGAAAAAATAAAGAACACAGAAATCATTGGGAAATAAAATTCTGTTTTTAAGTGAAAATAAAAATTCTTAATAAAATAAAAACACGACTTTTTCAAACTTTTAAAATAGAGTGTTTGATATTTGGAGTTTTTGATAAGAAAAATATCAATAAAGATGACTCAACGTCCTGAAACTTCATGCTGGCGAGTAAGGTAATTTTTTTGAGGAAATTTTGAAATTTCTGAGTGAAATCAGTGTATTATGTGAAATTTTAGAATTTCATTAATCTCTTCATAATTTCAGAACATCCTAGAACCATATGAGCATCAAACTTCTGAATCCTTGGTCCCGACTGGAAAGTTTTGAATTTCCTCTCAAGACAACTTTTCGGAACATCTTTACATTTTTGTTTTTATGTGATTGATTTATTTGAGAGGATGATGGAAAATACAGAAGGACAAGGAATATTTCGTTGAAAAAATATAACCGAAAACAACAATCATGTTCGAGAGACCTAATCTTTCAGAAAATCAATGTCATCGACTGAGAAAAGTTATCTAACGTTAAAAAATACTGTAAAAATTAACAAATTTGAATTCGAAAATGAGCAAACCTGAAGTCCTACTATCTACAGCAACACAGACTTACTGTGAATGATAATTAATCTGATCCAATGTCATTAGAAGTGAGTTGGTTCTCAATAATGTTGCAGATTATCCCTACTATAAATCCACATTTCCGAACTCTATTTTAAACAAAGATCAAAGATTTTACAGATCGTTCGGAATTAATATGACCTTCTTTCTTCATCTTTGAGAAAACAACCGTGAGAGTGTAAAAAATGATTAATTTTTCCTTTCCGTTTCTCGTTGTGTTCGATCAGGAGAATCCTTCACACAAACCGATACGTATCACATATTGTATCAGTGTATCAGAACGGTCTAATAGGTTGGTGTATCGAAAACAATATATTGGTATTTGTATTAATATACTGGTACATTAGGAGTGGTGCATCCGAACATGGAGCCGTTTAGCTCATTGATGTATCATATAACATGCATCTTTTTACGTACGGCGATCGCAGTGAAAAAAAGTCGGAAAGATCCTGAATAATCTGGGTCACCGATCGGGTTCTTTCACAGATAGATATATAGAATTTAGAGTTCAAGTTTACTTTATGAATGTTCGCAATTTTTAGTCGAATTTTTATTTTTGTTTTTATGTTCTTTAATATTGTAAATTAAATTGATGTAAATTAATATGACATGCGAGAATTTTTTTCGATCATGTCAAATTCTTTCGTTTTCCTTCTTGAGTTGAGATTCAATTTCTTTAGAAAGGTAATAGAACTCTGTACTTTTATGTTCTCAAACTGAAAAGTGAATGGACAGAGATCTATATTAAAAATAAAAAGTAATATAATGCATGATGGAATTTACTCTCTGATCGTGTCAGATCCGTTCGTTTTCTTTTTTCAACTGAGATTTGGTTTTTGTAAGCAGTTTATACGATTTTGTATTTCTGTTTTCAAAATAAAAATAGCGACTAGTAATCCGTATTAGAGAATAACAATATGATATGTGGAGAAATCTGTTCTCTGATTATGTCAGGTCTTTATTTTTGCAAACTCAACTTCTTTATCACCTGCCCTGCGGCACAATCGTTGTTTTCTATAAATTCATCTTATCTTCTTTCGTAGAGTTATCAACGGGAAAATCATTATCTCTTTTTTCGAAATCTCTTTAATCTCCATTCTTCTGGAGGTCTTTTATCACATTAATCAAGAAAAAGACAAACATTATTTTAAATTTCCGAGTTGACTGTCCTCAACCCAGTTTTTTTATTTGCATTTGGACACTCTTGTCCTTTTCCGAATAATTGAAGGTCAAATTTAATTTTTTTTAAATTATTTTTGGATTTTTAAAAAAATTATTTTTCAGAAATGTCGAAGCTCCCGAATCTTCCGAAATTCGAAAAATATTCCAGAATCCTTCCGGGAAAAGAGCGGATCCACGAGTCTGTCTTAGTTGAGGAAGGGAAACTTTTGACGGGACCTCAAGATTCTACCGTATCTACCCTGTTCGAGCTTCTCCAAAGGGGCATCAGGGTAAGTGAAGATGGAGACCTCGTAGGGGTCCAGAAATCGGGGGAGTACTCTTGGACAAAGTACTCGAAGTTGGCAGAAAATGCTCAACATATCGGATCCGCCTTGATCACTCTGGGGATAGCTCCTGGAGAGGAAAGGAGAGTCGGCATTGCGGGGATCAACTGTCCAGAGTACTTGACGGCGACTTTCGCCTTAGTTTCCTACTCCATCGTCACCGTTCCATTGTATCACAATTACAAATTCGAAGCTCTGAAGTGAGTTTTTATTATTTCTTTGTAAAACAATAAATTTTATAAAATTGAGGACTTATTTCTGGATTTCAGGGAGATAATCAGAAATTGCGAACTAGAATTCATCTTCTGCGACACTTTCGAAAGAGCCAAGCAGTTTCAGGAAGCTTCAGATGAGATCCCCTCCTTGAAGAAAATCTGCATCTTCCAAGGAGCAAAGTTCCCCAACGGGAGGGTCAAGGAAGAGAAAATTGAATTCTTCGAATGGGAATACCTCTTGAAATTGGGTGAAAACAATGTGGTTCCCGTGAACCCTCCCAAGCCAGAAAGTACTTATATCATCTGCAACACTAGCGGGACTTCAGGTACGCCCAAAGGAGTCATGTTGAGTCACCAGGCCATCCTGACTGCCATGGGAGGTCTCTACCATCAGTGGGCCGTGGAGCCAAATTGCTTGACTTTCGACAAGAATGATGTGTACCTGAGTTTTTTGTCTCCTGCTCACATTTATGAACAGTTGATGCAGTGCTTTGTGATCTACATAGGGGGCAGAATCGGGTTGTACGGTGGAAACATAAACGACCTCCTCAAGGATCTCCAACTTTTGAAACCGACTATTGTCTCTTTCGTGCCGAGACTTCTTTCGAAGTTCCACGATGCAATCTGGGGCACAGTAAACCAAGCTGGATTCCTGAAGAGAATTTTGTTCAATTTCGCAATCAAAAGGAAGACGAATCACTTGAAGAAGGGGATCTTGCGATACGATACCATCTGGGATAAATTGGTTTTGAAGAAAGTCAGGATGCTGTTCGGGGGGAATCTGAAGCTCGTCACCAGTGGAGGAGCCCCCATAACGGCAAAGGTCATGAACTTCTCGAAGATAATCTATGGATGTCCTTTGGTCGAAGGGTAGGGATTTGGAAACGTGACTTATCTTGACGAAATGAAAATTGGCATTTATTTATTTTTCGCGAGAATGATTTGAGAAAGTTAAATTTAATTAACTTTTTCGTGATGAGATATTTAAAAAAATAGAAATTTGTGTTTGCTCACACTTCGTCAAAATGAGTCCATGTTGATATTTTGAAAACAATATCCATCATAGTGTAAATTGGAATTTTCCAGATACGGTCAGTCGGAGTGCTCGGCCGCAGGAAACCTCTCGATGCCATCTGACACAGGGAACGGCCACGTGGGAGGTCCGGCCCCTTGGGCCCAGGTAAAATTGGTGGATGTCCCGGAACTAGAGTACTACTCTATCGACGACAGGGGAGAAGTCTGTTTCCGAGGCACAGCTCTCATGAAAGGGTACTTCCGGGATCCCGAACAAACCTCCAAGGCTCTGGATCCCGAAGGCTGGCTTCACACCGGGGACATTGGCCAATGGCTCCCGAACGGTACCCTGAAGATCATCGACAGAAAGAACAATTTCTTCAAACTTGCTCAGGGTGATTTCGTTTCTCCCGAACAGATAGAAAACATCTACAGTCAGCACCCCTTGGTGAATCAGATTTTCGTCGATGGAAAAACAACAGAGTGTTTCCTCGTGGGAATCATAGTTATAAATTCCAAGAAATTAGAAAGCGAACTCAATGATCCAAAAAATATTCGTTTCAAGACAATGCTAAACATCCAAGAAAAAAATCCTGATTTGGTCCACAATCCCCACGTCAAGGAATTCGTCATCCAAGAACTCAGAATCTTTGGAGCTTCGAGAGGATTGAGCAGCCTCGAGCAAATAAAAAACGCATATTTGACTACAGAGGAGTTTTCTGTCGAAGCAGGACTTTTGACCCCGACTTTGAAGATAAAGAGAAAAGAAATGAGGAACAAATACGAAAAAATTATTGAGCAACTCTACACTGAATCTACTGTATTTTAAATGATACTTTGAATTGTAATTATTGGGAAATAAATTTTATTTGACCCGACACTATATTTTTAGAACTACGATCCTAATATGGCCTAGGTGTATCTGGGAAGCCGAACGGTCTTTCCTCTCGAATTTGGTCCTTTGCAGGTCTTTCTGATTCCGGATTCGTCGGCATTTTGTAGATCATCTGCTGCAAGGACTCGTTCGGAGTCATCTGTTGCGGTTGTGCTCTCGAAGGATTCACTGATTTTTGATATTGACGTTCACTGAAAACTCCATCATACAAATTCAAAAAAAATTGGGATTTATCTTTCACCAAAGTGAATTAATACTAAGAATTTTCAATAACGTAAAACCTGTGAAAACTTACCCTGAGCTGTAAATTGTCTGGAATAAAGCTATCAGGAAGAAAACACCGATGTAGATCGCCATATATTTATTTATTTTGTCCCAAGGAAGCTTGTAGATAGGGTTACTGTCTGGGTTATCGAAGGGATATTTCCTAGCATACTCCTCAGCTCTCTTTCTCCACATTTCCTCTCTCTTGATGCTGAAGTCGTCCCAAGCCTTCTGTCTTTGTTCCCGAAACATCTGATCGTATTGGGCGTGAGGAGGATGTTGAGTTTTTCTTTGGAACTCTTGCCATATCTGAAAGTCGAAAAATTACTTATATAAAAAGGTTATCTGTATAAGAAATTACCCTCTGGAAGTCCTCATTTGTAAATTTCCTTCCATCGTTCTTGAAAGTATATTCCCAGCCGTTCGATCTCCACTGCTTGAAATTTCCTTCTGGGAATCCACCTCCAGGAAAAGGATTCTGGAATCCAGCACCGTGACCGTAACCTCCGTTCAACATAGCATCGTATGTTTTTCTTTTCTCATCATCTTTCAAAACATCGTAAGCTTCTTTAACTTCGACGAATTTTTTCGTTGCTGTTTCATTCGAACCTGTCAAGTCCGGATGATACTAAAAATATAATCTTTCCAAAAGTGAAATCTCAAGAATCAGAAGTTTATGGAAAGTCCGGAAATTACCTTCTTGGATAATGTGAAGAACGCATTTTTTATTTCTGAAGCACTGGCATCTTTTCTAACCCCGAGAACTTCATAATAATTCAGTCTCCCCGTTGAAAAAAACCGGGATATCCTCTGCATCAGCTGAATTTCAAGTTCGAAATAAAAATTAAAAAACAAAGTATCAGATGGATTTTACCGAAATCGCCAAATAATGTAAAATTCCTTTAATAACATTGTTATTTCAAATATTTCCTAACATCAATATCAACTAATCACCGGCTTGTCGAGTGACTTTAGCCTCCTAGAGTTATAAAAATTTACAAAGACAATGTTTCCTACAACCAAAGCTATCACGGCGCCTCCCAAGACCCACCAAATCCGATCATTGTGTTTTTCGATCTCGAGTTCCTTCGAAGGATCGAAGAAGTGGCCGACTCTCGATGCTCTTCTCGGACCTGACGCTCCCTTGTATCCTTGTGGTCCTCTGATGTTCAAGTTTATCGTGTTGTCGTCATCATCTAGCTGAAATCAAGTCTTGTAAATATCAAGAGAATAAGTTTCTGTTCTCTAAATAAAAAACGATTACTTTTTGAAAACTCACATTCTCATAGAACATTTCTCTGGAAGCTTTTTTGGAAAACTCTAGTTCTCGATCGTATTCTTTCCTTTTTTCTGGCTTTTTCAGAACATCATAAGCTTCTTTCAATTGCATCAACTTTTCCGTCGAATTCGTATTCGATATAGATCCTTTGGAATCAGGATGCGACTGAAAGATTTAAAATTAGCTTTCATATATCAGAATTATTTAATTCATATATCGAAAATTCTTTAAATTAATCTTTCATATATCGAAAACATTACCTTTCTCGTTTCATCGGCGAAGGCCTGCTTGATTTCATCTAAAGAAGCTGTTTCACTAACCCCTAGAATTTCATAATAATTTTTTCTCCTGAAAATTTCCCATAAACAATTTTAAAAAACGAATCCAAACCTTGGTACATATGAAACTGATCTTATTCCGTGCAACCTAAATAAGAGGAAAAGCCGAGATCTAGATACTGAAGCTAAATTCATCAATGAAATAAAGGATTTACTACATTTCGAAAAAATGAAAGATTTCAGTATGGGGATGTTTTATCCCGACACAGTGTTCCCCGGTGTTTTTCGAAGAGTTTGAATTTTCTAATTTTCTAGAACTATAAAATCATCCAAAATCACCTATAATTCAATAGAAATTCCTCGAGCAAACTTCTGAACTTTCAAATATGGGAAAATTATGTAAAACAGCTATTAACATTACTTCGATGATTTCATTAATTCTCAGTTTTCAATACAGCTTCGAAACATAGGTAAATAACATTCTATGCCACTATCAACTACTTTTCAACAATAGGAGTAAAGAAAAAATCGAAAACGCTCTCAAAGATCTGGAAGATGTACCCCTTGAAAAGCACACTTGATACCTCATCGATCTCTATCCCAATACGCCACAGAATGTGAAAGAAATAACACTGGGGCGGGTAGAGGTACTTGTAATGAGCCCCAGGAACACTGTTCCTAATGTATTATAGCCTGTGTATGATATAATTATAGTGTTTTCCCTTTGTAAAGGTAGTATATAAATTAAGAGTTCTGTATCTCGGTGAGGTCTCGACCATGTCAAAGCTGGGGATATAACAAAAAATAACTCACTATTTTCATTAATAGTCAGGAATTTAATAAAAAGTATTCAAATTAACTTTGTCGGTTATCGTATTTCACTTTCACATCAGAAATAAGGAAAAATAACTTCTCCGATCTTCTGCTAGGTTCGCTAAAGAGAGTTTTATGCATTGGTAGATAAGCATAGCTTCACAATGCTATTTTCTAAAAACTCCTTAACTAATCTAATAACATTCTGAACGTAGAAACGGGTGGGTTGGAGATATTGATAATTCAATTTGTGAATTTAAGTAATTCTGTAATTCTAATGGAGGATGTAATCCAAAAGAATCAAAATAATGACACTTGTCTTTATTCTTATAATAACGGGCCCAATGAGTGCCATTACTTTTACTTATGAATTGCTTATTTTTTCATATACATCTCAAATCAGTTTGTGGTATAAAATATTTTAAACATTAAAAGATTTTTATGACAGTTTTGTAATTTCATGATTAAAAATCCTCATGAAAATTGTCCTTGAAAAAGAAAAACTCATCAATCTTCGCTTAATTCATTTGACAGATTTCATGATTTTTTTACAACGTCTCAATAAGGAAATTTGATATTGCCTAAAATTAATAGTGATCATTAAAACAAAGCATACCATTTCCAACTTACTACTAAATCCAAAAATTTTCCTCTCATTTCAATGAAAACAATATTCGACATTAAAGACAGTGTTATCAAGAGGAAATAAGATACCGTAAATACTCTAATAGACGGGCACCATTTTAAGGGGTTGAAAAATAGACGGGCTGCCCATCTATTAGAGTGTTTACGGTATGCTGTAAAAATAGATTCCTCAGAAGTTGATCAACAAGAGATAAAAAAATCATGACAATAAATCAGAAGTAAGACTGCCCGTCTCCCATCTTGTCAGAATGCAGCAAAGGAAAACATGATGAAATAAGGTATATATAGGTAAGAAAGGTGGCTTTAACCTTCAGAATACTAACATCCAGTGGTCGACGATTTGAGCTGCTAAATCAGTTGGTTTCTGAGAGGTTGGTTTTCTCAAAAAATGAGTTTATACCCTTTTGCTGAGTTATCTTCGTAACTATTTGTTTCAATAATATCTAGCAAGTTTTTGCAGTGTTCAATAGCATACAACTTGAGTCCGGTCTACTGTAGTAAGCATTATTTTGCTATGAAGTTGTTTTTCCCAATTTTCTGTTTCTTTCTTCTTCATCCTTGCGTCATGGATCCGCTTATTACTCGAGAAACTCGATGGGTACGAACAAAAACCTGGGTTGCTTCTTGGTTCCAAAGTAAATGCAAAAATGAAAGAAGATATCAAGAATCTGCTGGTTGGTTTTTTAAAATTTTTATTTTATGTAGACTCACTTTGTTTTCTTCATAGATTCTTTACATGAAAATAGTGCTTCTTCTAGATTTAAACATAAGATATAAAAATGAAATAATCGGATTTATAATTCTAAAGTTATGTCTGGGGATCTGTAAATCAAATTACTTCATTTTTAATATTATCTAAATCTGGAAATATGTACATAAACAGCATATGCTATATAATGTATTAGTGCATTAAAATTAATCTATCCTTTCATTAAAGCAAGTATAATGTATCGATATATTGAATAAAATTCACTGATACATTGCGCTTGGTTTATGCATTGTTCTATTAAATTTTTCTGTATAGAGATTATTTTTTGTGTCAAGAATCTGTGAAGAAAAAGATTATACAGAACACATTAATGAATAAATAAATCGTTGAATTTAAGAAAGCGTATTGAAAAATAACTTCGCAAATAAGCTTTTTGGTCAACCGTTAGCTACGAATCTTATGGTGCCTCATATTCTGAAACACTGGGAGAATGAGTAAGAACTTTGATTTTTAATCTTTGCAGTAAACTAGTTCATTTCTAGGAATCCAGAAAAGGCACTGGTGTTGTCACTACACGGAAATACAGGAGTAGGAAAGACTTATAGTGCGAAACTGGTTGCAGATGCTTTATTTACTAATGGCTATCAATCAGGCAATTATTACTATTTTGATCTTTCGGATAATAACCTTTGGACAGAAAAAAACCTTTATAATGAAATCAAGCAGGGTCTCACAAACTGCGAACGAGCTGTTTTTGTTTTTGATGAAGCAGATAAGTTGGAGTCTGGGAAAATCGACAAGCTTATACCATTCATAAACCTAAATGGAGGTAAATCAAAATTGGACTCAAGAAAAGCAATCTATTTTATTTTGAGTAATACTGGAATGAATGGGATAACGGAATTGATCAGGAAACATAAAACAAGAGGAGGCATCAGTCTTCAAGAAGCTCAAAACGCTATTACCAAAGCCGTAATGGAAGAGGAAGGAGGTTTAAAAGGATCTAAAATTGTCACTAAAAAGTTAATCAATTTTTACGTTCCATTTTTACCTTTGACAGATACTATTGTTAGAAAATGTATCAAGCAATATGCTGAAAGTGAGGAAATTTCTCTCGGAGAAAGTGATATTGAAAAAATTGCTGATAGTTTGATGTATGAAGAAATTGGAGCGGAAAAGTTTGCTGATTTTGGTTGCAAAGGTATAGAAGATACTGCTAACTTGTTTCTCGAGAGTAGATACCATAGCCATGGCGAATTCTAAATATTGATATTAAATTTTTAAATTGTTTTAATAAAAAGAAGTTTTAAATAATGAAAGCATTTGGCTCTAAATCGTTATAAACGATTTAATATATTATTCTTTATTTTGTTTTTTAGAAGTCGTAATTTAGATATATCTCTGGAGGATAAAAAATCAGTCGAATGGAAAATATTTGGACAATACTTAAGTTAGTTTTCCAACTGATTTTCCGGCCAGTTTCCCAATTTATTTTACGGCTCATTTCTCAGTTCATATCCAATTTGATTTCCCGGTAAGTATTTGTTTTGTATATATGTACAATAATACGGTAATACAGTAGTAATGTTCTTTTAGATTTATTTTTGTTGGCAGTATAGTAGTTATACTTTCTCTGTTTTTTCCAACAATTATTTCCATACGTGATCTCTGGGAGCTATCCTCTCATTGTATATCTCCACTTTCTAGTTATATGAACATCGTATTATTTGGTAGTAACTCCGAAGTGGATAAAGCATTGATACTTCACAATTTTACGAAAATAACGAATCAAAATTTTGAAGAACATTTGGCAAAAAATTTAATCGTGGCAGTTAAAAAAGTTTATCCTCATCCCAATGGCCCTATATTTATCACAATTGGTACAATTTCGATGAGGAATATTGTTAATATAAAAGAAAACATTAGGTCACATTTCCTGCATAAGTTTAATTATTCATCTTCAGAAGTAAATGTTCATGAACCTAATGGAAGATTGTTTCAAATATTGGTGGAGAAGATAGAAGATGGAGGAGAATCTATTGTATTGTTCGTTACTGGAGCTGAAACATTAACTGGCCGGGATCCCTATGATTTTAAGAGATTCGCAGAGTGTGATTTTCCTTCTCTGAAAAAAGCAATAATTATTTTATTTTTTTCTGACTCAAGTTTAGACAGTGTCAACTGTAAAAAAGATATTATAACGTTTGTTAATTTTCTGCTTCTATTAAATAGTACTAATATTTCAGATATCTCAGAAATCGATGGGAAAATCAAGACTTATCTCGGATAAGTGTTAATTCAATTTTAGGAAGAATTACAAGCCTTGCAGTTTGTTTTATAACACCTAAAATGGAATTAGCTGTAACTGAGAAACCAAATTAAACATTATAAAAAATAAATAAATCATTGGAAAAGCAAATCGTTGTTAAACGATACGATATTTATATTTTTTATTTAAATAATTTTAAAGTGATTGATATTTCAGAAAAATGGAGATAAAAGCTTTGGAAATTCCTGAAGAAGTATGGAAGGATCTAGTAAAGAACTACAACGGTCGTACCTTTAATGAAAAAGAAAAATATATGATCGTTACAGCACGCTCGAATAAAGACAATTCCCAATATTTCTTCGGAATGAAATTTTCGCTTCCTTTATTCGTCAAAAGTCTCATTGGAGTTCTTATCGGAATTATTTTTTTTACATGTTGTCAAGCTATTTATACTAATACATGGAATTTACCTAAATCGAATTCCGAGTCTCCAAAGGTTGAAGATTTCATGAAGACTTTTAAAGAACGATTTCCTGAAAACTATCAACTTCAAAATTTCATTCATGTGTCCCTTAAAAACATCTTTTCTACTGATCCAAAAGGTCCAGTTTCTATTTCTATTGGATTTCATGACATCCAGGAATTCAATAACTTCAAAGAAAAGTTAGGTCCAATAGTTGAAGAATATCTGTACTACAATACTGTTGATTACGAAACCTCAGAACTGTCTTCTGGTCGTAAATTCACTATAAAAGACATACTGGACGAATATGACGGAAAATCTGTGTTGTTTTTCCGAGGATTAGAGAAGTTATCCAGTCAAGACCTTTTTGTTATCCATTCGACTGTGGATAAAGACACTACTGGTCATAAAAATGCTATCATCATTTTCGTTTTTATTGACCAAAAATTCGAAGGGAAAGAAGGTAAAAACTGTTTAGAAGAAATCAAAAGGTAAGATCAATTTATGAATTGTAAAATAAAAATTGAATTCTTTCAGATACTTGACTGATCACCTTAAGAGCGTTCGTGATACTCAGTTAAAACCTCTTTTTTCAAGAATTATGAACTTAGCTATCTGTCTTTGAACGAAAACTTTACAAGTGTCGTAAAGCGTTTCAATCCAAGATTTTCTTATTTTTCATTTCGATGTTGGGGAATCATGTTGTAGTAAAAGACATAAAATTATGATAACCTTAGTATTTCATTACAGTATTTGTTAAAGGACAATATTCAATCTCTCCATACTTCGTACAAAAGAATAGTAGTATATAAATGACATTTCTGCCGAATTATTGATCGAAGATCAACTCGATTTGTCGAGCTGTTACTTGTAGTAACAATTTAGTTAGACCAAATTATTCATCTGTAGTATATATATTAGCGCTCAATCTCGCATAATCTCCCTACCTCCTCTCTTCTAAGGGGAGGAGAAAATGCGCCAGAAACCCCAATTATATGTTACTTACAATAGACACATGTTTATTCATCGTACAGGATTACAAAGTATAGTACAACAGGAATAAAAACGGTAATACAAAACTGTAATGTAACTGTAAACAAACTTCTTTCGTAATGTCCTCATCTCAGGTTTTTGTGTTGAGACTCTCGCTTGCTGCGACACTTTGGTCATGTTGATTATTCTGGACCAAGTCATTATTCATTTCAGTATCAACCAGAATTTTTGATTTCAGGCGATCCTATCTTTCTATAATTCCAATGTCTCGTGCTCTAGGAAAATACCCTGATCACAAAAATAATTACAGCTGAAACTTTCGATTTCGAACTAAATTTTAATCTACTGTTCTCCGATGAATTCCATAGAGCTGTTTATTGCATAACTATACCAGTAATGTAAGCCTCGTAATCAAAATAATACATGGAATTCAGCTATTGTTAATCTTTTTTCTTTTCGGAACAGGACTCAAACCTTGTGCATCCATCAATTCCCTAATAACCTCGTCTTCCGACATCCTGTCATTCGTCTCTTTCTTCACCTTATTTGTCTCTGCGAGAGAACTTTTCTTCCCGAGAGTACCTTTCGTTGTGGGAGGAATTATCGTATCTAGATAAGTCTTCGTCGTAGGAGAAATCTTCGGTCCAAGGAAGGTTTTCGTCGTGGGAGAGCTTCTGACTTCTAGTATCTCTATCTCGTCATCTGGTTTCTGATTTTTGACTTTTTCGTTTTGGTCAAATTGAAGCTTACTCTGGACTTTTCTTTCTTGAATTTTCGTTTCATTGTTGTTGACGGTGAACCTGACTCCCAGAAGCCTCATCGAAGGTCCCAAGCACTTTTCCAGCATCTCACTGCAGATCGTAAAAATGTTATCCTTATCCGTGAAAGGGAGCGAAGGCACTCCTTGGATCCTCGTCTGGATACTGTGATCTTCGTATTTGATTTTGATCGAGATCGCCGAAGTTATTTTCGCTTCCTTGCTTGCTTGATAAATCGCATGTTCCACGACCTCCTCAAGGCGTTTGAAAACATAATCCGGATCCGCACTTGGGGTGAAAGTAGACTCGTGTCCGATGGTGTACTTGTCCGAGTCGTTGATACATGGTTTTCCTAAAATCATGAAATTACATATTCAAGTCTCAACAAAGGCTTGGGACAAATGTGCAAGATTCTAGAAATTCCGGATTTCTAGTGCTATAAAAATAAATCCAAAAACTCACCACTGGGATTCTTCAGAGGTCCGTCAATGCAAGGAGGTCCATTGAGTCCGGATATCAGAGAAAGGAGAGAATCCAGCTGACAAGGACTCAAGATGATGCTCAATTGTTCGTTCTTTTCAAAGGCATCTTTGATTGTTTCAACTTCGAAAGCAGATAATCTTTCACTCATGACAGGTCCGATTCCCCCGAATTTGTTCAATTTCAAACTAAAATTGAAATCTTCAAAATCTTCCGGAAGAACTATCGTTTGTCCATTGGGTTTCCGAAAATCAGAGCAGACTTTGGCCACGGGATAAGTAGGAGCACATCCCCCACTGCAAGTCAGATTCAATTCCACCAAAACCCTCATCCTGATGAACCTTATGAGTTCTTCGAGAGTGGGAGGAAAGTTCAATTCAACAAGGTACTCGGTTTCTTCTTTATTGCAAATTTCACAAACTTTCGTCGAAATCTCTTCATATGAATCGTTTTCTGACATTAGGTCCTCCAATCTCGGTAGTCTGCAGAGACATGGTCCGTTCACAGCATGGCATCGAATATACTCTGGAAAGTGTTTATAAATCAGAAGAAGTATTAATATATATAAAACAAACTTGGATCGACGAATTTCTGCAACTTCTTAGTCAAGTCGATATAAGCCTCGTCGATGCCGCCGCAAGAGAAACTGTCTCCTTCGGTCCTCATGATGTTGTGAAATTCCTTCGAGAGTCGGGAGTAAAGTTTGAAGTCCAAAGGAAGGATTACGAGGTCGGGACACATCTGTTTTGCGATGATTCCCGAAACCCCTGCTTTCACTCCGAACTTCCTGGCCTCGTAATTCGATGTGGACTGAAATTCATATATAAATATTACTTCAACTCGTGAAAATCAGGGATGAATTCTAATGAAATTATTCCGAAAATACAGAATCCTCTAGAAATTCCAAGTTTCTGAATTTTTTACTAGATTCTGGAGGATTACAGGGTTCAAAAGAAAAACATTTACAATCATCAAATCACTGCCGGCACCGATGGGTCGATTCCGGAATTCTGGATTCTGCAGCAGTTGAGCTTGGACGAAGAAGTAATCAAGATCGAAGTGGGCAATTATCCTCGAGTGGTCCTGGAAGCTTCTGTAGAGAGACAACTTCTTCAAGTTCTGAAAGAAATCATAAAAACTAAAAATCCAAAGTGTTTATATAAAATACCTAAAAAAGAAAGTCATAAAAGTTTTAAAAAGTAAGAAAAGCATACAAATACTTTTACAAAAATATCAATATACGAGATTTAAATAAAAATTTAAAGTTAAAAAAGTTTGAAAAAACCTTACTTCATTTCTGTTCCTCGCTAACTGCTCCGGAGTAGCTCTCCCCAAAATCCTCCTGGTGGCCTCGATGGCGGATCTCCTTCGAGATCCCACTTCTTTTCTCCTGGCTTCGTACATTGTGGTCAAGAAAGATTCAAATGCAGAGACATCATGAAATATCGAGGTTACGAAATTTCAAAAAATTAAGAAATTTCAAACGAGGTTCCGGAGATCGCAGGTTGCTCGCAACGAGAACTGATTCCTTTTTTATCTTCGAAAAGTGAAGAGACATTTTTTTCTAAAGAAAGCAATTTAATCAAAAGCATAGTTCTTTTTAAAATAAAGTTTAGTCTCTTTTTTAATTTATTGATTTCACTTTTCTCAAATAACTCTCAAAAGTTTATCTAATAATCTCTTTTAATGCCTTTAATAATAGTTCTTATCTGACATTTGATACATAAAAGCAGGCAGAGTTATTCTAAAAGTCATTATCAAGATGTTTTTCCTTCTTGTTTTTTCTCTCTTCTTCAGTTCTGCAATCGGGACCTATCCTGACGGGTCAATTACGGTACCCAACGGCTTCGGAAGTAAATGGAAATATCTTCAAGTTGTCGCTTTAGAGCAACCTTTTTTCGCAGCGGAGAACTACTGCGACACAACATATCAATGATATTTGATGTCAATTCCTAATAGATTTGTCAACCTCCTTGTCGCACGTGAGACATTGTAACTTTATTAATTTAATATAAAATAGTTAAATTGCAGAAACTACAGCTTTTCTAAATCAGAATTCCTTAAGATTCTGGATCGGAGTCAACAGCGTTGGAGGGAACGGATGGACGAACATGGATGGTTCAAGTGCTACTTTTTTCAATTGGGAAGAACCCAGGAGGTACCTCTTGGGAGGGGAGGGGTTAATTTGTTTTTCAGGCTTCGACGACGACACTCTGGAGGACTGGTAGACTGATGATGAAGCTGAGTAGGTACTTCTGACAGTCGAAGATCTCCAAGATAAGGAGGTTGGTTTGTTTTTCATTTGGATCTCTTAATCTCATGTATGAAATTTCAGAAAACACAGTAATTTTAGGATTTCTAGGTATTAAAAAGGTTAAAGCATTTGAACTCACAACCTCAATATTGGATATTAGTCGATCGAAAAATAGGAACTGAGATACCAAGGTGAGAAGGAAAAATCCATCGATATGAATAATTGAAGATTTCAAAGTTAACTACTTGGAGAAAGAATTTTTAAAAAGATTTTGAAGAAAAATGTTTTGTAAAACTTCCGATGACAAAATTTGGACAAAGAACCCAAAAAGTGTTTGGCAACGTGCGACCGGGACGGGTTCGTATTTTCCGTCTGTCTTTGGAAACAGTTTTTTCCACTAAATTCC
>VOSG01000396.1:0-34268 GCA_009761265.1 Halicephalobus sp. NKZ332 | reverse complement strand
CATATTTATCTATATTCTTCTGTTTATTTTTCAATTATAATAGTTCTTCTGTAAAAGCAAAAAAATCCTTTTATCTAAAATCCAGGAAATAAAAACAGAGTTATTATGAATGGTAAAAAGAAAAAAATAACTAGAAATGTGGGGAAGATTCTTTGCTAAATTAAGACATACTTATTTTCAACTTGAAAAAATAAAATAGATCACAAAAATTCACTTACCAATAATATCTAGTAAATCTGTCCAGAAGACCATTCTGTTTTTTATCTTCAAAAAGAAGCAAGATTGTTTCTTGATTTCCTCTACTCTCTTTCCCTCTCCATAAGAACTGGTGTATTTCTTCCATGAAAGGAGAAGAATGATCCTCTCTAGACCTTTTCTCCTCTTTTTCCTTATTCTTTTGTCTTCACTTTCCTCTCTCACTTCTGTCTCTCTCTCCTTTCTCTTATATTTCTTCTTTTTCCATTTAAAGCTCAAAGATGAAAAAAGGGTCATTTTACACTATTTTCTTTAAAAGAACCACACAGATTTACTATTTTCGATATTTATAGAAGTTTAATGATATTTAAAATTCCCTTGCCAACAAATTCTGTAATATAGTATGGATATGGGAAGTTTAACACAAGCGAAGGATCAAAAGAATGTGGCGTTGATTCCCAATATGCCAAAAACAATTTTATCAATCTTTATGTTCTTGTTGTTTACCACAATTGGAATCTAGTTTTCTGCATGTTTGCTACTACAAGGGTACCTGTGACGGTTATCGTTCGTGGGACTCGGTCTTGTTTTTCATTACTTCGCTGTACTTATTCTTCCAAATTTACTGTTATGGAGAAACAGAAGAAATTCAAAGTGATTGTTACTGACAAAAGTCTGGCTTTTCCTAAAGTGAATGAAATGTGGGTTAATTTTGTTCTTTTTATATAATTTCAATTATTCATATATAGTGCTCATACTTATTACAATGAATCCCAAGAGACAATGAACAGAGAAGAACTTCTCAGGGAGGTCTCCGATGCCGATGGAATTATTTGTCTTCTCCGTGATCGGATAGATAAGGAACTCTTGGAACATGGTAATAGTTGCCTACTTTACTTTTTTTAATTTAGCATATATTAATTTCAGCAAAAAAACTCAAAGTGGTAAGTACAGTTTCTGTCGGATTCGAACATGTCGATATCCGAGCTTGTGGAGATCGAGGTGTAAAAGTCAGCAACACTCCTGACGTCCTCACCGACACCACAGCGGAACTCGGATGTACTCTTGTTCTCTGTGCTTCCAGAGGAATCAGAAACGCTATGAAAATCGCCAACAGGTATATGGTTTAATATATTTTAAGCCATATATCGATGTGAATAATTTTTCAGTGGAGTATTTCCCTCTTGGTCGCCCTATTTGCACTGTACCTCGGGCGTCAAGGACATGATCATCGGGATTTACGGGCTCGGAAGAATCGGGACTGGGATTGCCGATCGACTTAGTCCTTTTAAACCCAAAGAAATCATCTATCACAACAGAAGAAAAGTGGGAAATTCCCCGTTACGTTACGTTTCTTTTGAAGAATTGAACACAACAAGTGACATCATCGTCATCTGTGTTGATGCTTCTACTTGTCCAGCGAAAACATTCAATTTCGAATTCTTCAAGAAAATGAAGAAAACTGCCCTAATCGTGAACATCGCTCGAGGATCCTTGGTTGATCACGATGACCTAGCAGAGGCTCTAGCTCAGAAGGAAATCGGTGGAGCAGCTCTTGACGTCACCAATCCCGAACCTCTTCCTCGAGAGCATAGGCTACATTCCTTCGAGAATTGCCGTAAGTAGAAACTCTGAACTTGTTATATTATTTTTGTTATTTAGTCATCACTCCTCATATCGGCTCGGCCACTTTCAACACTCGAGAAGCGATGGTCAATCTCGCAGAAAACAACCTCTGTAATGGACTCTTAGGAACCGGGGACTTCATCGGTCCCGTTCCTTAATTGTAGATATGGAATAGGGAGATATAGGGGAAATTTATTCTAATAAAAATATCTTCAAAAGTATTTCTAAAACAAAATCTGGAGGATTCAGGTAATATAATTTCGTTCTCGGTAATCTCTAAAGCTCATTGAAGACTCTGACCCGGGATTTTGAAGATCCACTTCCACTCTGAAATTTTTTAAATTAGTTTTAATTGTGACTTTAATTTTTAAATCAGTGTTAGTTTTAAATCCGAAATTAGCGCTGTTATATGACTGAGAAATATTATCTGTGGTTAAATCTCAACCCAAAGTTATCCAGAAAAAGGAATCTAATCTACGGAGGCTTACTTGTGCTTGGGTGGAACTAGCTTCTGAGTTCACGAGAACGAAGCTCCATGTGACTAAACAGTTTGTGAATTCTGAGTCAGAAAACTTACTTTTCTGAGAGTAGAGTACTTATCCCAACCGTTTTGAACATTTGCTTCGTGGATTCGATCGTTTTCTGTTTGACGGTCATCCAGTTTCAAAGAATCCATTTCCCTTCGAAAATCAGCGAGTTTCTCTCGAAAATCCTTGTTTCTCTGGAAGTACTCCTCATTCGATTGTGAAATCTGGGCTTTGAGATCCGCTAATTCGTCGTTGAAGAACTGAGTCGAATAGTATCCAGGAAGGATTTCGTCGTCTTCATTGATGAATTGGACATCTCCTTCAGCAGCGGCTTCTCCTAAGGGTGTAGGGTTGATTTCTGGTGGATTTCCAAGTCTACCGATGAAATTCTGTTGTTGAAGAGAAAGATTCTGGGCAGCATAATTCCAAAAAGGTATCAGGAACTCCTCATTCCCAGTGCTCATCCTCGTCGAATTTCCCACTTGACTTTCTTGCATTAATCTATGAGCCAACAATTCCGCATCTCTTACTTTCCTCTGGAGTGCAATCTTCATTTCCTCTGCTTCTATCTGGGACATCTTCACTCTCTGAACCTCTGCTTCTGCTTGATTTGCTCTTTTTGAAAGTTCCAGAGCTTCCTCTTCACTAATTTTTGCTTTTTCCGCAATTAATTTACTTGTTTCTTCAGTCGTTCTCACCATATCCTGAAGAACCGTTAATTTTTCATTGACCATGTCCATCTCATTCTTTAATCTGTCTCTTTCCAATTCGGCCTTCACTCTTTGCTCTCGTTCTCTCTGGAATTTCGCTAATTCCTGTTGTTTTTTTGCTCTTTGCTCTTGAGCTTGAAGTTTCATCTGCTGAATTTCCAGGGTGTCCGCTTGTCGTCTCCGGAGATAAAGATTGTGTGTCCCGATGCAGAGGTCCAAGATGGAGTGATTCACAGAAGTTTCTTGAGCTCTGAATTTGATCTTGCTTTTATCCATGACTTTTATTGTGAACAGTTTGTTTTTGAAGTGGATATTCTTTATCTCGCTCCACGGGAAAAAGGGTCTCGGAGACATCCTGTTGGAGTTCTCGTAGATCCCTAATCCCTGAGCTGAGATCCCCAGCAGCAAATCCGTATCTTTCTGGTTGTAGATAGGATAGTACTGGATACCGTACATAGATAGATCCTGAGCTACTCTGAGGTACTCCATCTCGGCTTCCTCGACAGTCAGTCCTCCGTTATTCATCCACCAGTTGATGATTCGTTCTTTCCACATTTCTGATGTCATTTCGTATTGGTCGATGACAGACTCCGGGAGCAACTTATCTAATTCTAGTTCTATATCTTCCGAATAATCCCCGTACATCGCCTGAACAGCGAAACTCGCCAGAAGAACAGCGGCTTCGGGCTGGCAGTAAAGATCCTTCGAGAGAATGCTCTGCTTTATCTGGACGAAGAACAAATGTCGAGTCAGATCTTGAATTAGTTCCTCTTCAATCACTTCTGGATAAAACTTCACCAAGAAAAGAAAACAATAACTTCCGTTCGATTGTCTCACGACTCCTTGATTCAAAATCTTCTTGTCCAACTGCAGCCAACACCAATGTCCCTTTTTGTTTTTGTGTTGGAGTCCGAAATACCAGATTTCTCTTAATCCAATGATCCTACACACCATATTAAATAGGTCTCTTCCTGAACAATCGGCCTGAAACAAAAATCGACATATGAAAATTCAGGGAATTAGTATATACAAATTAAGAAAACAAATATGAGAATCTAGAAAATATAAAAATTCGGAAAATTAATATATGAAAAGTTTTACCTCGATCGGAATTGCATCCAGATCCGCATCCATCGTCGTCACTTTGACGTATATCAACGTCTTCTTCTTCTTGGATAATAAGAAACTCATTTTGAATATCGAATTTTTACAGAAGAAACTAGTTACATTGCTCGAAAAAATCAATTAGTCGTTTTCAAGAGATCGACGGCCGTGAAGAACGTTGTAATCGGCAAATGTACGTCTTGTCGCGAATGAGAAAAGATCAGAGAAGATCTAGTAAATACCTCCTCCTTGCATTTGATTTTCGGTATCATATATCGATATCATGTATCAATTTCACATATTAATTTTATGTATCAATTTCAAATATTAATATAATAAAATTATCTTAATTAGATACAAATTTAAATTCATTAAAAATTCTTTTTTGAATGGGAACTCTTATTCTGTTCCTGCTTCATATATTAATATCAAATACTACTTCCACATATTCATATAACAAAATTATTTAAATTGAATATAAATGAGAAATTTACTAAATAATTCTTTATGGAAATTAATTTTCCTTATCTAATTTATCAATGTCACGTATCAGCTTCATAAAAAATTTAAATTAAAATCAAAAATTTTTCATAAATACTTTAATCTGAAGCTTTGATTCCAGAATTTATCATGATTATTGTTCTATAATATGTAGATGAAATAAATCCTTTTTCTTTTTTATTCGATAAATTTATAAAAACCGTTTTCATCGAAGAAAAAAACCCGTAAAAATCAAAAATTTGTGGAACTATCTGAAGAAAAATTTTTCTGGTATCCTTTGTTGACCAAGTGTCCTGGATAGGAGTTGGGGAACTGAGGTTGTCTTTCGGAACTGGGAGAGTATACTATGGTGGTCTGGAGAGGAGAATGGGACGATTTGGAGAAGGACCATCGGAGGCAATATTGGGTATCTCTGGGGCTGAGAGCTGAGGGGGGCAGGGAGTTTCTTTGTCCCGAGGCCTCGGGGATTCCGGAACTCCTGAGGGTTGTTCGACGAAAGTTCTGCATTTTCAGCTGACAAGGAAGAAGGAGCAGTTGATGGAAAGCCCTACGGTATTTCTGGGAGTAAGCGACGTAGATGAGAGGATTGAGGGAGCTGGAGAGAAGCGAGAGCCATTGGAAGGCCGGTCTGAGGACGGAGCTGGCGAAATGGAAAAACCACGTATCCTTATTTGCCGTCAAAAAAAAGTAACAATATAATGCTAAAAATTTTTTTGTAAATTTTCTTTGAGTTATTTTTAACCATAAAGAGGAGTCCAACAAGTCAGGAAATTCAGGATGACCGTGAACATCATTTGGGCCACTCGAAGTTTTACTCTTTCGTCCCTAATCTAAATTGCCAAATGAGTATAGAATAGCCTAAATAAGAAAAATTACTCTAGCATCAACCGCCAAACTTCTATGTCGCAATACGGTCCTGAAAATGAGGGCATAGCAAATGATGATGAGCGTGAAGGGCAGAACGAAGGCGATAATCACGTTTACGGTCAAAAATTGCCAAAAGTCATCGTCTCTCGTAGATACACATAATCTGGCGACTACAGTACCGTTAGGTGGTGTAAGGTCATATAGAACCTAAAATTAAAAATTAAAATTAGTTTCGGAATTTCTTTAGAACTTCATCGTAAACGATCAAGTTGGGACTTCCCAAAGCGGCACTCACGGCCCAGATCCCCATTATGACGTAGACAGGGTAGGTAGCGTACTTGTCGTATTTCAAGGTGTGACAGATTGCCAGATATCTGTCTACAGTAACCGCCACGAGAGTGAAGACAGAAGCACAGGAAGTCGTGGAGTTCAGGAAAGTGGATAACTTGCATCCGATCGCCCCTAGTTGCCATTCTGGAATATGTTTAAAGTATTAAAATGCCGATACGACTTTCATAATTATTAAAAGTAATATTATCGAGATTATTATAGATGGTGTTCATATTAATGTCATATCATTGAGGTTAATACTTTTAATACCCATGTTATCCTTCACAATATAAAAACTGACCTGTCAGTAGATTGTTGAGTAATGTACTTGGAAGACAAAACAAAATGATGAAAAGATCAGCCAAGGCCAACGAGAAAATCAGGTGATCCGTAGTCGTTCTCAAAGATGCATGAAGAGCAACCGACAAAACGACGAATAAATTCCCAATAAATCCAATAACAAAAACTGCCGAATAAAAAACAGAATAAGCAATGAATAGAGGTACCGGTTGACGTATAGTTTCGAGTTGCATACTTTCTTCATCCATCTTGACAAAAATGAATTTTTTCAGGACCAAATTCGAGAATAAAATAAATCTTTTTAAAAGAATCACAACCAAGGCGGGACAAAATCGCGAAAAAAATAAATTTGACTAATTATCAGACTAAGTTTTAAAGTAGCAAAATTATGTTCATGTTTCTTGCAATAGAACTGGTGATTCGACTCTCGAGTTGATAAATTTAGAATCTTCGACTTTCGAATCTCCAAATTTCGAATGTTCTGAATTAAAAACCGACAATTTCGGAATTTTTAACTCAAAGTTGATAACTTTAAGGTTTCTCAATTCAAAAATGGTATTTGGAATCAACTTTTTTGGAATTTTTGAATTCAAAATAATTTCTGACTTCAGAATTGATATTTCGGAGTCTTCGATTTTTTATTTAATGATTTCGGAGTTTTTAATTTCCAACTTGATGATTTTGGAGCTTGTTTGTTTTCTGAAAATTTTTCGATTTCATCATTAAAGTTATTTTAAATTAAAGAAACACAGACTTGAAAGTCTCGAGAAACTCAATCTACGTAACCAATTTGATTCATTCTCCACGCATAGGTCTTTGAAAATGAGATTCTTTGAATAAATAAAACAAAGTTGGAGAAGCTACTTAATGAAAAAACCAAAGCTTTAATTTTTCGATGAATTTTTTGAGGAACATTAGAATTTAAATTTTTTAGAGAATTTTTAAAAGGATTTGAATTAATTTGTATTTAAGAAATATGGGCATAGTATGATAAGACATTTAGGGGATTTGTGGACATTAGGAATTTAGGAAGAAGAGGATTGTCTCGGCACTAATGAATAGTGTTCATCCAGAGTCCCTCCGGCAGATGAGCCAATTTTTGTGTTTTCTGGAAGGTCCTCCCAATTTGGTTGTATTTCTTCTAAGGATACATTCTATGCAAAATCCTCATCAAAAAAATTCCTCTTTGGATGTAATTGACGTTTTTTGGATTTCTTATTTATAAAAATAATATAACAATAATATCGAAGTCGAGTTTATAAAGAAAATGGAATGATCAAAAAATGGGAACTTTTGCGATTTTGAGAATTTCGACAGCTAGAAATAAATTTCGGTGAGGAAAATCATCCTGGGGAAGTTTTGTCACTAATCCCATTCACATTGGTAAGTTCTTTGAATCGGCCCTGATCGTTGAACAACCCCAGATGATAATGAGGGCACTCAGGATAAGACAAACCATCGACATACTAACGACCATCGAGACGAACCAAACTTCTGGCATGCAGAGGGTGTCCACGGCGGTCTCCGAGCTGAGGTCGAAGCTGTAATGAGTCTCATTGGGAGACAGACCGACTTCCTCCTCTTCTCCAGCAGCGAGGACTCTGATGATTGCAGATAAGGTTTCCGCTGTCTGTTGCTCAGAATCATCCATAATTTCACGCTTCCTGCGACCGTGAGAAACGAAAAGCTCATTAGTTCCAGAATCGAGACAGTTGCTCTGAAAATAGTTGTTTTACATATCAACTGATAAATCGCCGAAATCCTACCGGTGGACATCCGTTGGGACCAGCACAGAACATGATGGTGCACTCGATCTTGATGTCGTAGGATCCATCAAGACGGAAAGCTTTCATGTCTGACTTCAGACGGTTCTTGTCGAAGTCTTGTTCGATAGGTCCGACGAGAGCAGGATAACGAGGGCATCTAGAAATTTTTAATTTTCAAACCTATAGAAATAAAAATATCAATATTACCCATTATCGATGATGGTGAAAGGCAAACTTTCTCCTTCTCCACCTTCTCTCGTGGCGATACATTCCGTGATCATCATGTTGTGAGGACCGGCTTGGTCGCTGGTGACGACGAGTTGGATCTGGTCTCCGATGGAGGCCTTTCCTAGAGGCTTATCCTCCGCATCCAAGAAGGACAAAGTAGCTGTGATTGGTGGTGGAGTTCCCATCTCGAGTTTTTCGGTGCTCATTTCTCCAGCATCGTAGATAGTAGTAACGACGACACTTCCTTCTTGAGCCATTTTGTCCATGGAGACGTCACAGGAGACACGATAGAAACGATCCCATTCAGTTGTTACTTGATGAGGAAGGACTCCATCAAGAGAAACAACAACGAGAGCTTCCAACTTTCCATCTCTGATGACGGTACCGCAGTTGGTGGAAATGGTGGGTGGAGGGAAGGTGATGCTGATCTGCTTGGCGTTTTCGACGACTTGAGAACAAGTGCTGAATTTCTCCGCAGCGTAGATGGCTCCTGTGTAGGGTTCCTTGGTGTTAACGATGAACCTGATTCCTTCATTTGTACATAGAGCCATTCCTCCGAATTGGGACTCGCAGTTGAACTCGTAGAAATCGAAGCTGGGATTGCTCTTGACGCTGGCTTCGGATTTCCCGACGGAGTAGATGTAGCAGTTCATCTGGGTTCTGTCATAGTTGATGGACTTGCAATTGAGATTCTGGAAGCAGAGAGAAATGCAGTCAGAAACTGTGACGCCCTGGGCAGAAGCGACGGGCTGGCCTTCGATGGAGGTTCCGATGAAGCGTTCGAAGGCTGCTTGTTGACGGCAAGTAGAAGAACTCAGGTCAGCAGCCACACAGATTGGTTCGTAGTAGTCCTTGCTTTCGACAGCTCCCTGTTGATCGGCACGAGAGAAGGTATCTTCATCACTGACAATACAGTTCTTGTCTTGAGGACTGAACTCCACGGAGCGACAGAAAGTGTTGAGGGAATCCAGACATTTCTGGAGACAGAAGGATTCCTGAGCTTCCACGGACTGGGTGTGGTCATAGTAATGAATCTCGAACTTGCTCGTCTTCACGAAGACCAAGTTTCCGCCAGATTGCCCACAACGGTTCTGTCCTGGAATTTTATTCATTAAGATATTCTAAAGCCCGGCTGAAAGTTTTAGAATTTTCCAGAATTTACTGGAGATTTTTGAAACTAAAAATTGAAATCGAGGAGTATCGAAGCTTCTGGAAGATTCCAGAAATTCATATTGAGAGGAATTTAATTCACATTTCATGCCAAAAATCCTAAATGATATCCGCTCTCACTGGTCTCAGAACTCAAAATTAGGTAAAGTTCACATTTCGCCAAAATTTAATTCTCCAATTTTTTGAATTAAGACCTTTTAAAGTTCAACAAAAAATTTCGAAATCAATGTTTAAATTTATTTTTTTTGATATTTAGGAAATTATGTAAACTTTTTGTCGATGAATTATTGTAGAAATATTAAATTTAAAAAAATTATTTTTATGAAGTTGAACTCACTGGTCAAGCAGTTGTTGTCGTAATAATCGACAGGTTGATCGGACATTCTCATGTGGTTTGGTTTCGAACGACGATCTTCTGTGGAAAGCTCACAGAGATAACTGTCGTAATTGTAGTTGACGGATCTGCAGACGAATTCCTTCTCCTTCAGACAGGTACTGAGACATTCTTCTCGAGACCCGACTTGGACACTTTTCTTGACGAATCCTTCCAGAGCTGTCTTCCGCATTCTTTCGAAGGAGAAAGAACGGTAAGTACAGGCTTCGTGAGAGGAGACTCCTGGCAAACAAGTTTTTTCGTAGTAGAAGTTGTTTGCGGAAGGATTGGGGTTCAAATCGGCAGTTCCGGCGGGGCTTGCGGCATCATCGAAGAAGTAGCAAGTTTCCCGACCGTCGAAGTTGAAGGCAGCACAGACTCTCTGAGCTCCAGTGGTGGGTTCGATGTTATTTCTACAGTACTGGGCACAGGTAAGATCGTGACCGGCGGTGGAGACTACCACAGGGGTCCCGTCGAGTCTCGCCCTAGAAATTCGGACGAAGGCTGCTGTTTCATGATTTCCGCATTCGAAGACGGCTTTGACGACAGAAGCGAGAACAAGCAAGAGGACGGCCTGACTACAGATGGCCATGATTCCTAAATGGAAAAAATATGCGTAAATCGATGAAGGATAAAAGTAATCTCGCGGGGATATTATCGGAAGATAAAACTCGATGATACAAGGAAGGTCAAAAAGGCCAAATGAGATCCGCACTGACAGAATACTCCTCCATCAATTTTCTCGAAGTAAAGAAAGTGACGCTCAAACGAAAGACCGATTTCTGCACCCTTGACCTAGAGCCACTCGGCTCCCGGGAGCAATACGACCGGCCCACCTGCGGGACTGAAGCCGTCCTCGCCAGTGGCGATCTTCTCGAAAAAACGGTGCTTCCGCAGAGAAAAACCAAGACCGCAAAAATCGGGTCATTCACCTATCCGAGATGATTTCGACCAAATTCAGAAAAAAATTAGTCATTCCTTTTGATGAATAGCAAAATCCGACGTTTTTGGATTCGGAGCCTCTTGAAGGAAGAGAAGAAATGGTTCAATGCTTCCGGCGTAAGGATAAACGTCGATTTTAAATCCGTGTCAAATTGCGAAATCCAGTGAAAGTTACGTAAACTACGGTAAAAGCAATAAATCTCAACAGTTGAAGACTTCTCAAAAAATGAAAGCATTTTGAATCAGAATTCTTTTCACTACAGAAATAAAAAATAATTACTCGTTTAATTCCAAAAATGAAAAAATATCTTTAGACGATTTTCAATCCTACAGATGAAAAAACACCTCTAAATTCTTTGGTCAAATTCTTTAATTTCGAAAGTAAAAAGTATTTCTCGATATTTTCAGGTGACTTTTTAATTCTAAAGGTCGAAAAGTTTTTGTTCTCTTTGATCTCAAGAATAAAGAGGTTTCGAAATTGATTTTTTCTAATTATAGAAATAAAGAAATTTTAAAATTTCTAAATCGATTTAATTTAAAAATAAAAAAATCTTTAAACTAATTTATTTAATAGAAAAAAGTTACTGTTTACTTTAGTTACAACGGTAAAAAATAATCGCCATCGAGAACGTGGCCCGGATCCCGGGGGAAAGGTAGAAACTCGGCCGACGCGGCACTCAGCCACATTTAGGTCACGACCTTGATTGCGAATTCCTTCCAGTTTCCTTCCCGTTGGCGCATTTCTGAGATCCTATCAAAAGGTGAAAAATCTATTTTTTCTGTTCATCCTCGCTTTGAGCCAGAGACATTCTTTGTTTCATCAAGACAGTAGAATGAACATTGACACGGTTTTCGCAGTTGTCCATATTACGGTAAATTCAGGGAAAATTATGTTTTTTTGTTTGGGAAAAAACTATATTTTTAATCTAAGAAAAATACAGTAAATTCAAGACAAATCTTTTTTATTCAAAACCCAAGAGTTGGTGAAAAATGGAAACAACAAGTGATTTGGAATTTTTGATTGATTTTATACCTAAAGATTCTTGATCAGCAGTTCTCCAAGGATTCAGATGACGTCAAAAAAGAAGATCTCGATCGATGGGCTTTTTATGTCAAAGAACGTGGATGAAAAATCATGTTCTAGATGAACAAAAATAACTATTTTACTCCAATTATCTTCCATGTAAAATGTATTCTTGAATTTTAATTTATCAAATTACTGATAGAAAAATACCATAAAGGATTTTTTTCTAGAATCGATTCACTTAGCCCAAATTTCTACTTTTAATCCTCATTCTCTTGGTCTTCTATTTCTAGTCTTTACTCCTGACTTTCTTCTCTTACCCCTAACCCTGATTCTCATCCCTCACCATTAATTCCAAATCCCTGACCTCTACTCTAATTTCGTTTTCTTATCTCAAGCTTTGACTCCCTGGCTCTTCTTTTACCCGTACGAGAATTTTCCAATTTTATCCCCCGCTTTTCTCCTTTTTTATTACTGTAAATACTATAGTATTAATTTCTTTGCTTTGATTATTATCTTCATGTTACATTATAAGGTATTTTTTAGTTGTAGTTTCTTTGGAGGCTTCATTTGAAGTTTTTATTTTGGAATGATTCCCGCTGCATTTCCTGTTATTTTTTAAAACAAAAATGCCACTGAAATTCAGACTTGTTTAGATTTCAGACTGCTTTTCCGCAAGCTAATAAAATTGAAACAAATCCCACAAGGCAAAAACCTCGATCGGGAGAGAATTTGCGTCAATTATCTTCACACACTCGAGGAATGGAGAAACGAGGCCTGAGACGTCCTCTCGGGAAGGATTGCCTCAGGAAAAAACGGAATTTTCCTCGTTCCGGCACTTTTTGAGTAAACTTACGAGTTCTAGTTCTTTTAAAAAACTTTGAACCTTCAGCATTGTAAACTTCATCAAAAATACATCCTGTTTCTGAATTTGTCGGGTTTTAGAATTTTTCGTTGGAAATTGAAAATTTTTTTGAATTAATCTATTGTCTTAGAATCCAAAATGCGCGAAAGACCGCCATGGCAGTAGGGAGTTTGCCACAGGCACAGCGGCTCATTTTATTTATGCAAAACCACTGAAGACGAAGGAAAACGGAAAGAGAACAGCCACCTTGTTCGAGTCCAAGATGCCGACCGAGCTCTCCACCCTGACTCTCCAAGTCCCTTCTTATTCTCGTTCCTGAGACATTGTCGCGGTTTTCTTAATCAACACGTATGCACTAGTTTCTTCTTCTTTGATAATTTTCGTGATCATCGGTACCTAGTCCACAAGGACAATTAATTTCTATATCTCGGACTTGCCCGCATCCGTCATCTGAAGTCCCGCATCTCGAAAAACCGCGGCATTTTCTTTTCTTTTTGGATTTTAATCTTTCTTATCGGTAAAAACCTCTGGCTTATCCGCGATTAAGCCCAAATGACCTTTACACTGATAAAAATAAAAAATTCGTAATTTGTTTTATATGTAAAAATGATTTTCTTTTCCGAAAACGTCGAAAATCGTAATTAAAGAGGTCGTATTCTCAGTTGGAAGTCGGACAAATAGATTTAATTTTTTGTATAGATTTTTAACTTCAGAGCTATTATACGAAATATCTGTAATTGAGTGGTTTCAATCTTGGAATTCAGAAGAACAAATATGGTCCTATATGTAAATTATTTTTTCTGATTTTGGAAATATTACATAAAATACTTGTAATTAAATGATCTTGATTTTAATTGGAATTTAGACACGAGTATAATTTCTCATGTATAAGTAGTATTTTTTGTGCCGGAAATATTGAGTGACATACTCCTAATTACGCAGTCCTGGTGTTGAAATTTAGAGGTGGATATAATCTCATTCGTATATATAAACTTTTTTTTAATTCCGGAAATATTGAATAACACACTCTTAATCACACGACCCCGGTCTTTTTCGGAATTAAAAATATTGACATAATTCTACATTTATATATATGAGTGGTATTTTTTTCCGGAAATATTGAATGACATACTCTTAATTACGCGGTCCTGGTCTCGCCTGGAACTCAGGCAGATGGATGTGGTTTCCCGCGCTCTTTGCCGCTCTCTGCGTTCGTTGCTTCCGTACTCTTTCATATATATTCATTAACAATTTTTCTAACTCGCTCTACATTCATATTGCTTTCCCTCTGTAAAGTTACTCGACTTTTTAAGGTTAATTAGTTGCGTGGATTCACTCAGGAAATCGAGACTTTTGATTTCGATCAGTTTTTGGATGGATTATCCCGGAATTTGTGATCTCTGGTATATTCCTTGGTTTTTAGTTGGATTTTTTTCAGCACTAGTCGTGCAGAACAACTTGGTACTTTCGGCCTGACGCCATGGGCCAGTGCCTAAGTCGCTCCGATCAAAGCGCAAAACAGCGTTCACGAGCTATCGACGAACAGGTAACTTCGACGCCCCGCAAATGCTTACATTAATCTTTCCCTTATCTATAGTTGAAAGCCGATCATGAACGTCAATCCAG
Source organism: Halicephalobus sp. NKZ332 (assembly GCA_009761265.1). Lineage (NCBI taxonomy): Eukaryota > Metazoa > Nematoda > Chromadorea > Rhabditida > Panagrolaimidae > Halicephalobus > Halicephalobus sp. NKZ332. The sequence continues at coordinate 20,114 of VOSG01000396.1, read as the reverse complement.
AGAAGTCAAGTTGCTCCTCCTCGGAGCCGGTGAGTCCGGAAAGAGTACGATTGTGAAGCAGATGAAGATCATTCACGAGACTGGCTACAGTGATGAGGAACGCAAAGCTTACCGACCAGTCGTTTATTCCAACACTATCCAGTCCATGATGGCAATAATCAGAGCAATGGGTCAGTTGAGGATCGAATTTAGAAACAGCTCCACCAGCGATGATGCGAGACAGTTTTTCCTCCTTGCACAGAGTACGGATGAGGGAGAGCTCCCACCCGAACTTGCTGCCGTGATGAAACGACTATGGAATGACCCAGGTATTCAGGAATGCTTCTCTAGATCTAGAGAATATCAGCTCAATGATTCTGCTCCCTACTACCTCAATTCTCTGGACCGTATCTCCCAGCCCGGCTATATCCCAACTCAAGACGATGTTCTTCGGACTCGTGTGAAGACAACTGGCATTGTGGAGACTCATTTCACACACAAGGATTTACATTTCAAGATGTTCGACGTCGGTGGACAGCGATCCGAGCGAAAGAAGTGGATTCACTGCTTCGAAGGCGTTACTGCAATCATCTTTTGCGTCGCTTTATCCGAGTACGACATGGTCCTTGCGGAAGACGACGAAATGGTGAGTCTTGTGTCGTTGATCTCGTTAATCTGTCGGCTTTAGAATCGGATGATCGAGAGTATGAAGTTATTTGACTCTATTTGCAATAACCGGTGGTTTGTGGAGACATCTGTGATCTTGTTCTTGAACAAGAAGGATCTGTTTGAGCAGAAGATCCGAAAGTCACCTCTCTCCATTTGCTTCCCTGAGTATACAGGTCAGTGGATCGTTGCTCGAGTTCAAATTAATCAGTGCCGGTTTCAGGTGCCAATTCTTACGAAGAAGCTGCTGCCTATATCCAGATGCAATTCGAAGGTCTGAACAAAAGAAAGGATGGCCAGAAAGAAATTTATACCCACTTTACTTGTGCAACAGATACGAATAACATCAGATTTGTCTTTGATGCCGTGACTGACATTATTATTAAGGAAAATTTGAAACAATGTGGTCTCTTCTAATTAATTGTAGCCGTGTCCCGCCTTATATTTACCCGAACAACGATTCATTATTATCTTTATGCTTTATGTACTGCACTACCATGATTCTTTGAGTTGTTCGACTCTGTCCATGTTGACAAAATGTGTTATGTCTACGGGATCAAGTCTGACTCGCCTTCTTATTGGGCGGATTTCCTTCCAACAAAGCTGCCCTCTACATATCCATCGGCTATGATACGTTCTACGTGATTATTATTGATTATTTTGGAACAATCTTGTTAGATAAAGTCGGAACGTTCTTTGCAATGCGATGATTCATGGATTTTGTTTTCCATATTTATTTTGTCTCTTTCCTAGTTGTTATATGAGTTTTTGATTCAGATGGCTGATTCGAGTCACAAAATTGCGGAAAGATTGATTTTGATAAATAATAGATGTGTGGGTATCTTGACGAGGCTCTATAACATCAAGAAAAGTTGTGGGAATGTCAATTCCCGACCGAAAGTGTTGACTGAGAAGAGTTTCGAGCAGGCGTTATCTTTAGTGACGAAGAGATTTCCGGTAGTAGACTTGAAGAAGAATTCCAGTACTTTTGCGAGTGTCGATGAGGCTAAGATTGAGATTCTGAAAAACTTGAATCCCTATTACTACACATTTGTCCACTTGTTGGAGCTTAAGGAACAAGTGCTCCAACAACTAACGTTGATGGACGCGAATCAGTTTCTTTTTGACATTGTGAGTTCAGATTTATTACTATTAATTTTACTGTGTTGTTTACTTTATTGATTCTTCAGTCACTCAACTTTGATGCTACGGCAGCGTATTTGAATATGATTGTGAACTTTGTTTGTGCCATGATTTTGATGAGTAGAATCGAAGAAAGAAAGACCATTGTTGCTATATACAATGTTGCCCATGAACTCGCCAATGGATCCGCTGAGCCGAAATACCCAAGATTAGCCCAGATGATTGTTGATTACGAGTCTCCTTTGAAAAAACTTAATGAAGACTTGAGTCCGATGCACAGATCTATTTGCTGTGCTCTAGCTTCTATTTCTGAGATCTATAAGCGAAGAAATATCCCAGCAGAAGAACAAAGAAGTTCCGGAATGATCTCGTTGATTACTGCTCCCAAACAGATGCTGTATGCTGCCCAAACGACTACATGTGCTTGTGAATTTCTTTCTTTGGACTTGATGGACAGATGGATTATATGTATGTTTACTCTTTGGGATTCTTGAGCCTGTTTACTGATGTTATGTTTTAGTTTGTGTTACGGTCTGTCATAATACGCTGTTGGCTGTGGATTCCATTGTAGACCTTTTCTATCGAGCTCTAAGGAACGGTGTTTGTATCCGACTCTTCCGAGATGAAAACATCCTCGTTTATTCAATGCTCCAGAACTATTTCGAAACTATCAAGGGCTATCACAAAAGAACCCAGGAACTCAAGGACTTGTTCAATGTGACTATTCAAGCCAGTGTGAGCTTGCATTATCACCGAAGACAATTTCTAAGAGGAGCACTTAAAGATTTGTGTCTTTTAATCAAGGATCAGCCTGGTTTATTAGGACCGAAAATTCTTTTTGTTTGGATGGGGCTCTCTTGTGCGAAAGACGAGATCCTATGGATCCTTCGTCACAGTCAAGCTTGGCCTACCGTGATGGCAGCGAAGAAAACCAAAGAACAAAGTGACGTTGGGATAAATGATAAAGCTATTGCTGAGCTACTTTTTTATATGATAGAGCTTCAGAGTCTTGTTCAGAAACATTCACAGCTGATTTCGAGGTATCACGCTCAGTATATTCAAGGTTATGATGCTGTGGTTTTGAAAGAGATGTTACCGACTTTGACTGGTCTTTCTGAAAGGGAATATACCCTTGTAAGTAGTTCTGTGGAAGATCTGAGCAACATCCAAGGTAACTGTTTTCACTTTGACTTTGATAATTTGGTTTTTCAGAGGGAAATTGTGATTTGAGAGGGTTGAGACTTGATTGGTTCCGTTTCCAAGCTCTCGTCAGCACTTTTCATTCGCAATTTAAGATGTCTGCTCATAAGGAATTTACTCATATGATGAATACAACGATTTTCCACTCCAAAATGGTTGATTTGATAAGTGATCTTATTCGCGAAACAAGTGACTTGAGTATTTACTGGTAATTTTTAAATTCTGTGATATTTGTTACAGTGATTTTTCAGTTTTTATTTCTCCCAATTTGATTTTCAACTGAAGCAGACTTTGAGCCTACCTATTCAGTCAAGATATTCCATTGTATATGCTCATATTTGTAGCCATTTTATATATGCTCTACACGATTTTTGTCCAGAAGAACATGAGGATATCATGGAACGGGCTTTATCCCATTGTAATGCTGTGTTGGATCGTCTTGGTAGCAGAATTTCGGAGATCGTAGGAAGAATGACCAATGATGAACTTGCTCTTTCTCAAAAATTGTCTCCTGAAGCGTGTGCGGAACTTGTTTCAAGAGTGAATGGAACGCAGAAAAATGTAACCGATATTCTTCCTGGTGTGGAGAGTTACCGTGTCGACCGCGATGTTGTTACAGAAGCAGATAAGAATTTCGTTTATTTGATGGATTTGTGTAATGCCATCGGATATTGTAAGGAAATTGTTATTTGTGATCACGTATTTGCTCCGAGGGAATTTCTTCATACTCATTTGGAGAACGAAATCATCAGTACACTTCATAACTATCTTCGTTCTAATAGTGGGGATCCTCCGAAAAGACCATCTGAGATGTTGATGTTGCTTAGTTCCCAAATTATTGTCATTCAAAATATGGAAACTTGTTGTAAGTTTTTTGGTCTTTAAATTTAAAACTTCAATCTTGGTTTCAGTGAGGTTTGATTTGAATCACTTCTTGACGAACACTTTACTCCAGCAAACTCAAATTCATGATTCTCATGGAAAAGACACTTTGGCTTCGATATATTCCAGATGGTATTTGGAGGTTTTATTGAGGAAAGCGAGTATTGGTCAGTTGGTATTGTCGGAACATTTGAGATCGTTCGTTGGATCGTCGGATTTGGTTCCATTACCTTTTGCTCCCGAGCAATATACGGATACGAGAGAACTGAGGGCATTGGTTCAGTTGATTGGTCCTTATGGAATTAAAGTCATGGCAGAGCGTCTTGTTTGGCATGCTGCGTGTCAAATTAATGAATTATATAAACTTGTCAAGGATCATAGGGCTGTATTGACGAAAGCAAGAATCAATTTTGATAAACCGGATCAAATGAGGGAATGTGTGTCGATATTGAATGTTGCTGATGCTGGAAAAGAGAAGAAGCAATCGAAGGAGCAAACCGGAGCAGCTACAGGGTCGCCAATTGAATCTGTTTTGCAGAGAGTGACGATTATTGGAGAAATTATTGCTTTCAGGAATATGTTGTATGATGCTCTCAAGGATGTTATTGAATTGAAGATTCCATTTTTAACGAATTCCTTGAAAGGATTGTTCCAAAGTGCAGATCCTCTTGGGAAAGTCCAGATCAGCGAGATGTGTGCTGCCGCAGGGATCCACACAGATGTGGATGTAGCCTTGATGAATGTAATTCAAGCTCAAGCTCAAACAAACAGGATGAAAGATGCTGAGGAACACTACAATTTAACTTGTCTTCTTTTCGTTTTTATTGCCATATCGTTACCGAAATTGGCTTCGTCGAAATTATCTTTCTACAAAGCAAATACAAAAGCATCGTCAAATAATTGTCATGTTATTCCATTAGCTGTAAACGCTATGGCAAGCGCTTTATTTTTCTATCATAATCACGGTGACATTCAAGAAAGAATGAGAGAGTTCTTGGCTGTAAGTTTTTAAAATCGAATTGAACTGAAATTTATTTCTTACTTTCAATTGAACTGGAGTTCTATCCAACTTTTAATTTAGTTTAATTTTAATTTGATTTAAACTTGATTCGGATTTACTTGTTTTACTTTTTATTGATGTTAATATGGGTTTTCAGCTTGCATCGAGTAGTTTGCTCCAGATTATCGGAACATCCGATGCTGAACAGATGGAGATGCATCAATCGGTCTTTATCCTTTTAGAGAACTTGATCAAGGATTCTCACTGGCTTCACTTTGGACTTTTGGAGTCATGCTTCCCATTTACGATGATTCGTTCTTCCTATTCAAAGTGTTATGCTCTCGAAAACAAATAATATGTTCTTTGTATTTATTGTATATTTATTTTTATAGTATTTTGACATTAATTTATATTAGTCCTTCAAGGGTGAGACGCTATTTATGTTCAGCTTTATTTACATGTGGTGCTATTTAAACCGATTTTGAGACATTTTCGAAATCGGATTCCCAAATAAAAATGATTTTTATTTCTGATTTTTTAATTAGGGGAAATTTCCCTAAAAATCGCTCTTAGAAGTGATAGATTTTTTGGAATTGAATAAAATCGAATTTTCGTTTTTCCTTCTGCTTGATTGTCCATTTTGACCCTGAGCGCCTGCGGCATAAACCAGTTCTATTACGACTATTGCTTGTGGAGATGAGCAAGAAGAAGAAGATTTTTGACGCATCCTCAGAAAAATAGAAAAATGGTCGTTAGGGTCTCCAGTTTCTCTTTTTTTTCATCCACCGGTCAGCTCAACTGGACGTGAGTAATTCAAAGTGAAAACGAAACAAGGGATTTGAGGATATTCGGGCGGCTCGGAAAATCCTGTCTGGATGTCAGGCAGATTCTCCTATTAGAATTTTCGACGCACTTTCATCTTTTGAAAAGAAGGATAAAGGCCTCTGGAGAGCCATCTTCACTTGTTCAACAGGGCCGACGACCATCGCCCTCGGGGGTTGACGAGGTCCGTGGAACCGGTCTTGATCTGAATCTGAATTTTGGCTATCCGCTTTCTGACCCAGTCCCCCGTGTTTCTCGGTCCTTAAAATCACAAAAAACAGGAAGATATTCCTCCCGGTTATTTGTTGTTGTTGATTTTCAAGGACCGGATTCTGTTCCGAGGCCGGTCATCGCCCTTAGAAATGGATTTATTCTGTCTGCTTCCTTCCACTCGAATTTTTTTGGATTTTTGTGGAGAGCCAGGAAAAGGCGTTTTTGCACACGGGATGAAACCAGTTCAGGTAGACCCCGGGGGATCGTCCAAGTGCTTTTGGAACCGAGTCAATTTCGGAGCTCATCCTCCAGAAAATTCGGATCCCGACCGGCCTCTTGTGGATGTACAACTCTCGCGTAATCCTAAAAACTACCTTCTTTTTTTATCAGAAATGATCCGAATTTTTCAAAAATACTTTTCGGAGTCTTTTTATTCAAAATCAAAGTGATGCAGAAATTCCACGCTTTTGGTCAATATTAATCTGATACTTTCGTGTTGTTCAGCATTTCCGATCGTAACTCGCTTACGAGGAACGTTTACATCGAAACCAGCCCGGTGACCGGCTTCTGCAGCTCCCCCGGTCCAGTTATTCGACGCTTTCTCGCTTCTCTGCACATTTCCTATCACCTGTCGTTGAGTTCTGAATAGGAATCCTGAATCGACATTTTAAATCTAATCCTGGAACACGATTCTGGATCGAAATTCTGAAATGGGATTCTAAATCTAAACTATGAATCGAAATTTTAGATTTATATTCCGAACTAAAAATTCTAAATCGAAATTATGAATTTGTATCCTGGATTGGAATTCTATATCGAACTCATGGATTGTAATTTTTCTAACTTTTGAATCGAACTATTGAACGTGAATTTTGAATACGAATTTTGGATTGATATTTTGAGCTAAAATTCTGCTCCTATATTCTGGCTTTTAATTTCGGATCTAAACTTGGGATCTCAATCTTGGATCCAAACCCTGAATTGAAATCCTAAACCTCAATTTTGTATCCAATATTTTGAGCCTCACCCCTTTCGTCCCAATCGTGAATAGAAATTTTTGACTTGAAATTTTGAATCAGAATTTCGAGCTACAATTTTGTCTTTAAACTCTGGCTTTAAACTTTAGATTTAAATTCTGAATCGAACTAGGATAGGACGTCATATCGCTTTTGATAGGCCTTTGGTGGAGTTTTGGTAGGCTTTTGATCTTTACATTGCTTTCCCAAAAATCATTTTTTGGCTTGTTTGCGTTATTGCCTTCAATTCTGATCGAGGATTTTATTTGACGATTCTTTGTTCAGATTTCAAAACTTTGTCTGGAATCTCTTTTAGTTAATTTTTTATGATATTAAAAATCATATTTTTTCAAATCACAAAATTCTATTGAACGAAATGTTTGTTCCTTATTTTTTTAAATTTTTTATTTAAAATTAGAGATTTTATATCGTTTTTTTTGATAAGGAGCTTTTATTCCAAATATAAAATTAGGGATTTTATTTTACTCTATTTTTAACGACAAAATAAAAAATTTTTAAATGTAAAATTAGGAACTTTATTCTATTTCATTTTAGGTCAGAAAAAATTTTTCTAGATTTAATTTTTGACCGAAGAAAATTTTTTATACAAAATTGGAGACTATTTTAGTTTAGATCAAGAATCTTTTAAAATTATGTTTTCATAGAAAGGTTTTCCAGATTTTTTATATAAAATTGTAAGTTAATTTCATTTTTATTTTTATTTTTATTTTAGACAAAAAAAGCTCTTGATTTATTTTCGATATAAACGAAAGAAATTGTTTTATTCAATTTTTGATCCAGTATTATGTTGGTTCCACAAACTGGACCAACCAGGAAGCTTTGTTTTTGTTCTTTTTTTTAGGTTGTCGGACACTCGGACTTATCTCGAGACAGACAGACCGCGATCCAGATCGTCGCTTTCCTATCTCATCCAGCCGCTGGAGAAATACTGAAGCGAGGAAAAAGAACTAAAATTAGAAATCTTCCGCAAACATTGACTCAGGACGAGACCTCTCCCATTTCCCCTTGTCTTTTCCCCTGTACAGTTCAATTGGAGCAGCCGATTTCGACAGTCCCGGTCCGGTGGTCAGTCGGGATGATGATAAGGATAATATACTCCCTTCACTGGATGAAAAGGAAGGAAAAAGATGGGCTTTACTGTCAAACGTACAAAACCTGTTCTCGGAGGTCTCGACGAACCGGAAGAAAATTGCAAAAAAAAATTTGGAACTACAAGAAAACAAAATTTTTTGTCGGAAATTCTTGAATTCAATCACCGGTCAAGATGTAAGGGGCTTTTTAATTTTAGTTATCGACTTTTTAAATTTCACAATTCAATCAATTCACTTTTGGAAATTCCAAAATTTAGACACAAAATAATTTTCTAAAATTTGAACCAATTAGTTTCTTAATTTCGAAATCCAATAATTATTTAGTTATTTAATTTTTTTAAATTTAATGATTAATATTTTTGAAATTTAACTGGTCAATTTGTCAGGCTTTTTAAATCCAAATACTAGTTCTTTTTTTTTAGATATTTTTTTAGGTTTAACTATCAGCCAATTTTTTAGGAATTTTTTAAAATTTGACCAGTGGTCGATTTTTTATTTTACAGAAACCAGAATTCTGTGGCCTTATGAAAAGGATCATTGGAGAAACCGTCATGTGTACACACGTTTCGACGTGTCCATTTTTGGCTCGACTGGCCATCTGCTTTTTGGGAGAGTCCGTCGACGGCCATAGGGAAGAAAAAATTTGTCCTAGTGTCGATTTCAATAGCAGAATTCTAAACTTGTCTCTTCAACGACTGAACTGTTAGGATTTATCGTTTTTGGCGCGTGAATAAGCCCGTTTATTTGTACAAAAATGGTCTCGACAGAAGGATGTTTGATTGCCTTTGGGCTTCTAAAAGGGGACATTTTTTTGGACATCTGGATCATGGAAGGCGGAACCATAGGACCGTGATAGCTCCAAGTCAACGACTCTGAGGGTGATTTTTTGCTGGCTTCAAATGCCTTTTGTGCACTGTTCCGTATTTGCTTTTCATTCTGGGCGTGCTGGAGGCGATAAAGCAGGCAATGCTGGACATTCAAGTCAAAAACGAAGCGTGTCTCCTTTTTTCGAACCAACTGTACAGTTATTTTCATATTTTTATCAAAAGAACCACGATATTATAGAAATTGAATATATATTTTGGGATTTTTTCGAGACGAATTTTCGGGATTTTGAATTTCGAACTTGATTTTCAATTGCTTTATTTTGTAGTCATTCCTGGAAATTTAAATTTCGCATTGAGCAGGCAAAATTTCGTGGTTACTATACTTTCATTAGGATCAAGCATATATTTCTCAATTTCTCGAGGTCCACTTATTGATTTCCGATCCTAAAAGTTTTCGAAATTTTGACTTTAAATGATTCTAGGATTTTTTAAATTTCTTAATTTGATTTTTAAAATTCTCACCTAGAAATCTTTATTTTAAAATTTCGAAATTTTCATTTTCACTCCAAAAATTTCCCATTTCTCGAAAATCGTGAAGCTCTCAAATTTTTTGTCCTGCGGAAGTTATGCAAAGAACATTTTTTCGACCATCCGGTGCATCGGTTATATTGTTCGGATCAGCAGAAGCCAGTCGGCTTTGAAGTTGCTCTTCCTTTTCCGAACCGCATCTCCCCTTGTTCGGGGGTCCGGACAAGTGGACAGAAGACAAAACTGACCGGTTAGAGGCCGATGGATGACCGTTGACAGAGGAAGGGACAGGGAATGGACGGGGATAGAGAAGATGGACCTTGGTGGCACAAAAACCGGTTTTCTTCGCCATTCTGGTCTGTTCCCCCCACCGTTCAACTGACAAAAAAACTTTGATTTTCGTACCACACGTGGAGAAAAATTTTGAAACAATGAATATCCGGGGGATTTCGCAAAGGACGAGTTTCCCAACTGAGGCCAGATTTTCCTGATTTTTTGAAGGTCATTTCATTCCTAAAATTCCCAATTTTTTCTTTAAATGTTCGAATCCTTTGAAATTAATTTCCTGAACTTTTGGGAGTTTAATTTTTCGTCTTGGAAACTAAATTGTAAAAAACACTTCCTGGACTTTTTGATCAGAATCCAGAAGTGACACTGATTTCCTTGACATTTGCTTCAGTGTTCTGGTTTTACCGCCGATTTTCTGTTTGCTTTTTCCTCCAAAAGCAAAAAGTCTAGATCTAACCCCGCTGGCGGTTCTTGACTGACCGACGGACTGTCTTGATCGTTTTTTCCACCAAGTGCATGAGTCGAATTCCGACTTTTTTGGTGACTTCTTCCTGAGGAACATCCGTGTTTATTCTTCGGGCCTGTTTTCCTGGAAAAATCGGTTCTAGCTTTTTTCGAATTTCCCACTAATAGGTCAACTTCTGACTAAAGTCTTTCTAAACTGAAATACGATTTTTGATATTTTTACAAATTTACTTAGTTCCTGGAATTTTTCCGCAACAAGATAAACTTGAAATTTTTCCGAATCGAGTTGGTTCCTGGAATTTTTGTGGAAAATTTGTGGAACTAATATCTGATTTCGAAGATTCCGGAAGTTTCTGGAACATTCTGAAAATCCATCTCGAGACAATCTCGCAGAAATATTCTTATTTAATTTCCATAACAATATTATTCCAAAATTTAATTTTTTAAATTTCTTGTTCCTGAGTTTTTTTGAAAAATTTAAAGAATTTATTTCGAAAAATATTTCTTTTAATCTCTATGATAACATTACTCAAAAATCAACGTTCAGGATTTTTCTGTTATCAAAAATCTGCTTCATGATTTCGAATTTTTTGTTTATGTTTTTGTGACAGTATGATTCAAAGTATATTGGTGGAATTTCTTTGCCGACTTTATTCTATTATGGACACTTGATTGCTTCGAAACGAGAATCCTGATTTTCTTTGTTTCCGAATCTCGGCGTGAAATTGTGCAAATTGGCCTTCCCGGAACCTTTGTCTTCTGGCCCACTGAGGATCTTCTATGAGAAGTTCAGCAGCGGATAATCACATTAGTTAAAGTCGAAAGCACGTCTTCATGGATGAACAAAGGTCTCCATCCCGATTTCGGATTCTTTGTCTTTTTGATTGCTTCATTTTCGCTCCGACGAGTTTCCCTATGGCACTTGTTCGTTTTGGTATGCATGAACTCCGTGTCGTGATGTACCGTAATCTGAAGGCGGAGGGACTAATTTTATTTCAAGTTTTCAGCTTTGCCAAATCCCAGCTCAGACTCAAGTTTAATTTCATTTTTGGACCTGAAAACTCAAGTTTGTCTTTATTCGTGGATTGAAGGCTTAAATCTGATCATCATTTTGGATCGAAAACTCAAGTTTCATTTCATCTTTGGACTCAAGAATCAAATTTGGATTTATTTGTGGATCGAAGGTTCAAGACAGATTTCGCTTTTGGACTGAGGATTCGAGTTGGATTCTATTTTAAACTGAAAATCGTAAACGCTCTGAATGGCTCCAGAATCCTCGTAACTAATACAACATAGAGTTCATAAAGATGGCAGTGCAGTCGAATCTCCTGAGTCCGACTAACTCCTTGATGCAATTTCTTCAGGTGAGTCAACTTTCGAAATAGTTTTATTTTACGAAACCTCAAGGTTTATTTATTTTGCGGAAATTCGAAATCCTTATTCCTTCTAAAAACTTTGAAGTTCCATAGAAATGAAAAATTAAAATGTTTGAGATGTCAAGGTAGTAGAGTTACATAAAAATCTTAGGATTTTCCATAATTAAATAGAAAATTATTTGAAATCAAGAGTTCCAAGAACTGAAAAAAATCACTTTGAAACAGTCTTGTAAAATTTTTAATTTTATGAGGAAATATTCCGATTTTTATTTTTCCTGGTAAACTTAAAAATTCCCCAATTTTTCGTACTTGCCAAATTTCAAATCTCATCGTTTCCATGATTTACAAAAGACGAGGTCAATGGGTCTCCGACTCCCTTCTTTGTCTGGTAAGAGCAGCTAACTCCAAAGACCTGCTCGAATCCGTGTACTTATCCCGAAACATGGGACTCGAAATCTATTTTCTCTTATGGATATGAAAAATGCTTCAACTTTTGCTTGCTTTTTTCGACAAGGCTCTCGATAACCTTTAGTCGGGGTCTCCAAAAGGTCGAGAAAAGATCAATTATCAAATTTCTCGTTTGTTAGCGAATTTTAATCAACATGACAGAAAATTCAGATTTCCGTGAAACTTTTATCTTTGTTTCTAACCACGCCGCAGGAGGTCGATGACATTCTTCTCCCTTCAGCCAGCTGTCGGCAAGGGTCGTGGCGGCCGGTGGTGACCGAGAGAAAGGTCGACCACGATTGACCTCATCGGAAGAGTCGCGTCGCATGAAAGGTCGGCCTTCTCAGGGGAAAACTGGCGTGTTTTCTTCCTGATTGCGCTCCTGTATTCATTATTCGTTCGATTTCTTGATGACCTCTGAATTCAATCTGTTTTTCATTTTGAATTTTCTTCATGACCTTTGAGATTTTGTACATTTGTGTCGAAAACACTCATTTCCAACTTTTCAAAGGTATTTCGAAATCAGGATTTGAAATTTCTCAAACCTTAAACACTTAGAAGTTCATTCCGAAACTATTACTTTAAACATTAATATTTAATTTTTGTAATTCTACTGTATTTGGAACATATCGATAACTCAACGGAGAATTCGAATTTCCAAAAATAACTATTTAACCTTCAAAATTTGAACTCTGATTTCCCTGAAAATTTTGGGAATTTTGTTTTAAAAATTTCGTAATATTATTTTTTCGATAATGTGATTATTTGATTTTTTAGGTTGCTACTGCCAATAACGTTCTCTTTTCGCCACATAATCATCTGAAAACCAGTCTCAACGACAGTGCTACAGCCGTCAGACTAGGGTTGCCTCAACTGTCCAGCGGATACGCTAATCTGGCTGCAGCCGCTGCCGCAGCTGGTCAAGTTGGAAATCAAGTATGTTTTTTGAACTTGTTGGAAGAAATCTGTCTTTCGATACACTGTGACAGTATTGAATTCCTGACCTTTGGGGGAAGTACAAAGGCTTGTCCTTCATTAAAAGGAGCGGAATCGGCGATTTTGAACTTGGTCTCGTTCTTTAGTATTTCGATTGGAAAAGAAAACAGATATGTGTGTACATAACCTCTGTCTCGTCTGGCGGGTTTGCATAAGATGGGTCGCTGGAGGGTGATATGTCGAGAGTGAAGCAGTTTAATCGCTGTCCTTTGGCCTTTATGGGTTTCTCCTAAAGGTGACTAAGTTTGCCACTCCATATCATTGGCTTCGTTATTATTTTGAACTTAATGTGTAGGATGAGGAGCTGGCGGTCACACTCTTTTTCGGTGCCAGATTACGTAAACTCAAAGCAAGCTTTATTTCATCCGCTGCTCTTTTAACCACATGTACTCTTAGTCTTCGTCGAGCCTCTGGAATCCGATGAAAGCTTCCAGGGGTCTTTTGAGGTCTCATGGGATCTTGTGTAAATTACCAGAATTTTTCGGAATCCAGTTGGAGGTTTCTGAAATCATCAAAAATCAGGTTTCGAAAATTCTAGATACCCCGGAAATTCGTCCCGAGAAAAGCTTCTAAAATGTCTATATTTATTTTTACAACAATACGGTTTTTAAACCAAAATTTAAAAACAAAACTTTGAGATTTTTAGAAATTTTTCTCGAGACAGTTTGGAAAGAATAATTATTTCCACCCCTTAAATAGTATGATTACTGGTTTGCTATTGATCGAGCTCGCCATTTCCCTTTCGAAAAGGTGAAATCTGACAGACATCATCCCAGGAGATGAGTCTGTTTTTCATGTATTATCGTCCCGGAGATGAGTCTGCTTTTAACAATTGCACTTATATTCTCAGCAGATGAATCCATTCTCCATGTACTTATTGGCTCAAGATATGATTCTATTTTTCATGATTTATAGTCCAGGTGGTGATTCTATCCTTCATGTAATTGCAGTTATGGAAGGCGATTCCACTTTTTACAACTCTACTTATCGTCTCAAGAGATAATTCTGCTCTTCATAATTATATTTATCCCCCGCAAGCTAATTCGGTTTCTCTGATTCAGTGTTGATTCCTCGGCAATCCCCCACGTGCTGCTGTTTCATTCTTTAATCCTTAAGAAATAAAAACCACGGGATAACCAAAATTAGATGTTAGTAACCTTTGTCCCTAAATCCATAAAAATATTTGTTTAATATTATTAATCACTTTTTATGATTTCGAAAAATATTTTAAAAGTTTTGAGTACTATTATTCTTCAAGGTAACTATTCTATATTTCTAAACCTTTTTGAAATTCCTTTACCTTTCTGATTTTTTGGAATGTTTCGAATTTTTTATTTTCATGATCTCCCTGGAAAAATCTCATTTTGAATTTCTAAAAAAAAGAATGAAAAAAAATGGCGAACATTCACTTTCGAAGGACGAAGTGGATCGTCCCCGACCTTCTGAAGGTCGTTTTTGTCGACATTGGAGAGGTTCGTTTTCTTGAGCCATGGCTGTCTGCCCGATTTTCCCCATTTTCGAAAACTAAATGCTGTTGTTTTTGTTTATAATATTAGCTGGTCAGTTTTCATCAGACAATTGTTCTCTCGATTTTTATTTCTGGACCAAACCCTCATTTGAATATTTAGCCAGTTCAGTGGGTCAGAGCGTTACATGACTCTGTTTCAACTAGGTCATCAATTAAGTCTTTAGTCAGCCGTTACAAAGTTGCCCATCTTCCAGTTTGTCCATAATTTTGAATTTCAACCATAACTTGGATTTTATCTGTTTTCAAACTTTATTCCTTTTTAAATTACTTTGTTTTCATATTTTTGGACTTTTGTAATTTTTAGATTTTAAAACTCCAAATCCCGAGTGTTTTTTATTTTCGTACAAAATTCAAAATCTCGTCCATTAGTTCGACCAGACAGAATTCAGAGTTGAAATGTATGACCTTTTGGAACTACTCCCTGCTTATCAGTCTGATTTCGGTTGCAATGTCCTTGTACAATTTCGACTATATGTGGAAAAAACGTTCGTCGAAGTTAACGGCTTCTTTTTGAGTCACAAGTCCAAAAGCTTTGCTTTTAGTCAAGGATTCATTTCTAAAGGTCCTTTGGCTCGAATTCCTGTCGGTTAATATACACCTACATGCAATGGCTCTTTGGCCAAATGCTTTCGTATCTTTTTCATGGGCGACCCCTGTGGCGTCGGTCAGGCCCGAAAGTCATTTGAGTAGCCATTGCCTCAGGGCAGTTCATCAAGAGCTTGCAGCAAATTTAAACACCGGGTCTTTAGTGTATACGAAATCCCTGCTAACGAGGATTTATCGGTTTCACGCTAAGGCGGGTCTCTTGTAACTTTGGCAACACGTTTCGCTAACCTTCATCCCTTTTTCAAAAACTCCGAATGACCATTGCAATTGCCCTCTTGACAACGGTCAGTTGCTCCAAAACTCATTCCCGGGCTTTTCTTCTTGCCTCAGGCAATGCTAGCGGTAGCAGCTTTCATAATGGCTGCCGTTTTTCCCGTTGGTCAGCGAACGGGATGGAGAATGAATGACTGGATGACTGGCCAGTTGGTCGCTGTTCCCCCGGCGGCTGTCTCTTGCATAACCCTTCCCTTTCAAGCGGTCCCTGAAGCTTAGGCATTTCGTTTTTATCCAAAAAGTGTTCTTTTTAACTAAATTAAACTACTATTAGTCAATTATTCAATTTAATTTTGTTTTGTTTTTCCTTTTTTATTACAAGTCCGAAAAATTCGGGAATCCAAATTCGAAGAATTTTAAAATTCATCTCGGGTTTTTTTGAAAATATTTTTCCCAACAATTAAATTTTAGTCTCGATACGATCATGTTTTATGACAAATGTATTGAAATCAGTTTGATTTCATTTTTGCATTTTTCCTTGAAATTCTTAAAACTGGGCCACAAAGGGTCAACCACTCGAATTTCGATCGTTTTGTCTCCGAATTGGGACAGTGCCCGTTTCGTCCGTTTTTATATCAACCCGAGAACCCTCATCTTCATGTATTTTTCCACGTACATTGTTAAATATTCTTCCATGCATATTGCTCAGTGTTCTCCTACATTATTAGATTTTTTCATGTTGTCATATTTTCTCATACGTATTACCACACATCTTTCTGTGTTATTAAATATCCTTTCACATGTCCTCCCATGTTGTCAATATCCTCCATGTATTTCGTCAAATATTTTTCCACATATACTATCATATTTTCCATGTATTTTGTACAGCCGTCTTCCTTCCGGCGTGACCTTTTCTTTTTATCGAGAAAAAAGATGATTGGCCACGTCTTCTGCTGGAACTCTTGATTATTTCCGATGTCCCTGTTCTTCTTGAGATGAAAAATTTTAAAAACTGTTTTTGTAAATTTCCATTTTCAGTTTATGCACCAATACGGACTCAGCTCCCAAAGCGGGAGTCCGTCTCTCGGATCCTTCGGCTCAGAGTCGAATTCGGCGGGTCTGTTATCGATTAACTCCAAGGATGGTGCCTTTGAACTTTGTGTCGTGTAAGTTTTTATAATTCTCGCATTCTCGATTTTCCAAACGAATTTTTCCAATAAAACAAATTTCCACGTATTCCAATTTTTAATAGAAAAAATTTAAAATATTCTTCCAAATTTAAACTTTCTAAAATAAATCTAAAACATTCTTCCAAATTTAAAACTTTCTAAAATTTTCGTTTTAAAGATATTTTTTTTAAATACCATTTTTCGAAAATATTTTTCAAGAAATGAGTTTCAACGTTTTTCAAAAATACTTTTCGAGAAAAAGAGCTATATTTTTCCGAGATATTTTCCGATGAGGAAACTTCGATAACTTTTTTCCAATATTTCTGATGGAAAGTCTCCATATTTTTTTTCAACTTTTTTTTTCTACTAAAAATGTACTTATCATCTTGTTTTTCAGCTGTGGAGACAAAGCGAGTGGACGACATTATGGTTCGTTATCATTTTTACTGTTTTCCAAAAATAGAAAAATTGAGAAATTTTAGGAGCTCAAAGTTGCGAGGGATGTAAAGGTTTTTTCAAAAGATCAATCAGAAAACAAAATCAGTTCAATGTTGGGTATATTTGTCGGGGATCGAAGGATTGTCCCGTCACGAAATTCCACCGTAACAGATGCCAGTACTGTAGGCTGAAAAAATGTGTAGCTATGGGGATGAAGAGCGAATGTAAGTTTAAAAATATTTTTTATCAAAATAATTTTTTAACAAAGCAAATAAAATTCAGTTCTGTCTAAATATTTAAAGAAAGTGAAATCTGTTTTTACCAAAGTGGAATTTACAGCGGTACAAGCCGAAAGGAAACCGATGATGTCTTCGTCGAGGGAAAGAGACGGGTTTTCCTCCAGAATGAAAGCGAGTTCTACAAGTACAGACAGTACAAACACATTGAACGAAAGCACAAGCCCGACTTCTATCACAGAATTCAAATTCTCTGTAAGGAACATTATCTTAATGTAGTTGACGATATTTGTATAGAGGCTTTAAAATAGTGATTTAACATACTCAGTGACATTAACGCAATTAGTTGTATCAATATACTTTGTGGTATTAACATGATCACTTTCTAGAGTGAAGCCCAACTTCAAGCTCTCTCGGAGAGGTTCACGGCGAGCCCCATCTCGACGGTTCAACGACCCCCCAGTGCCTCAACTCTGGTGCTGAATTGTAAAAGAGAACAAGGGGATTCTGATTCTGGAGTTGATATGTCGGTCACAACAGCTTTGACCACGATATCCTCGAGTTCTCCAACAACATCCATAAATGGCGCGGATTGTGTTCCTCAATCCGAAGAGGAAAACCCTCTCCCGGCCCCCTCTGGACCCTTACTTTCGTCTCAACACATAGAATTCGTTTTGCCAATCCCGCAACCGGTGCCCGACGACCTCAACAACACTATTCAGTTCATGTGTGAAACAGCTAGCAGATTATTGTTCCTCTCTGTTCATTGGATTAAAAATATCCCTGTTTTGTCTCAGAGGTTCGTGCTTTTATTTTTTTAAATCAATTACTAAATTTTTACATAACAAAATTTAATTTCTTAATAGTATTTTTATAATAATATAATTATTCCTGAATTTTAGGCCAATCCCTCTCGGGGTAACAATGAAAGCCAAGTGGTGCGACATCTTCGTTCTGGGACTCATGCAATGTGCTCCTGACATCAATCTGTCGACGATGCTTCTGGCGATGAACACACATCTAGGGACTTTCGCAAGATTCGGTAAGTCATGTCGTAATTATATACTTACAGAAATTAGAATACAAATTTTAATACTTTCTTGAACTTTCGAAATACCAGACTAAATTTAGAAAATGAGATATCGAATTTATACTCTTGCAAAATTCCAAAAGAACATTCGAGTTGATAGTTTTTAATTTAAATTTATTATTTTTGTGTTATATACTGTATTTCCAGGGAGACTGAAAGCAGAAAAATTCGACGAAGTGAATGACCAAATTAAAAAACTCGTGATTTTGGCAGAAAAAACGGCTCAATTGAAACTTTCTCCTGCTGAATTTGCATATTTGAAAGTGATTGCCTTCACTTCTGCAGGTTGGATTTTAAATCTTTCAAACTTTGAAAATAGTTTTATATTTTCTAGACATCGTTGAACTCGCTCAGAGAGCTCAATACAAACACGTCAATGCAGCAGCATGTCAGGAGCTCTACGACTCGATCCTGGGGACCTTCCAGTCTCTCCTGGATGACAATGAAAACGATGCCCACTCCACAGCAACGACATCATCGAGTGGAAGTCATGATGGAAGACAAACAGCAAATTCAGAAGGTTCTCATCACGGTGAATCCTCGACGGCTGCCGTTGTTGCAGCGATCGAGAGATACTCCCAAATCCTACAACTTCTGCCTTGCTTACGGTGGTTCAAGCAACCGGTCCTCGTGGAGTTGTTCTTCAGCGGCCTCATCGGGAACCTCTCCATTGAGACAGTGATGCCTTTCATACTGAATACCGACATTATGTCGATCTTTGACAACGCCGCCGGTGCCGATGCCCAAACTTCCCTTGCTGGAATGATGATGCACAAATAATTTTCATATTTAAATTGATTAGTATAATCATATTTTTATTTATCCCGAATATTATTGCCTCAGATCGGTGACGAACCAATTTTCGCGTCTTTCATATTAATCGGTCTTTTCTCCCGGAAATTTTTCCCGGTTTTTTTGCAATACACAATCTTTCAGTCTCAAATTTGCCTAGGGTAGTTTTTCCAACAATAATTTTTACAGAAAATGTGCCCAATTAGCTCGCTAGTTTTTAATTTTTACTTTTTTAATTTTTAAAGTTTTAAATCTTCATCAGTTTCTAGCTTAGGTCGTCTGTGTTGACTTTTCGACTGCGAAAAAATACTACCTCCAAAAATCAAGTTTTGCTGAGAAAATTCAGATTTTTTAAATTAAATTTTGATAAGAAAATTCAGATTTTTAAAGTTAAATTTTAATAGAAAAATTGAATTTTTCTGATTCAACATTGATCAGAGAAAATTTGGATTTTTTTTATTAAATTTAATTTTAAACTCTTGAAATTTTTTACTCATTTTTAATTGGAAAAGCTGGATTTTTCTCAATTAAGTTTTAATGAAAAAATTGAAGTATTTTTAAACTTCGAAAATCGGCCAGTGAAAAGAAAGACGAGAGACCTCTTTTGCCACTCATTATTCATTGTTTACAGAAATCGTTGATCTATCACAAGAAGACCATTGGTATTTTTCTTTTAAGGATCCTGGATCAGTTTGGCTTCGGAAATTAAGACCAAAAATCTGGTTCAGTTTTCTTCTCCTCTTGATTGACAATTTTTTGGATTGTGCAAATTGTTCAGAATGTTCATTTATTCGAAAATAAAGATTTTAAATATATATTGAACATTCTACAATTTAAAAAAGTTTAAAATCCTCGAAATTTAGATACACTAAAAGTGTTAAAGAATTTCCAGATTTTAAAGAAACTACGTCTTTAAAAATTCAAATATGCAAAGAATTTTCTAGATGTTTAAATATTTAGAAAGTATAAAAGCGCTAAGGATTTTAAATAAATCGAAGAATTTTAAATCGATTATTTCACAATTAATTCAAAGATTAGTCTTGTTATGAAACACAATCACTTAATGTTTATGAGATCAAAAA
>VOSG01000395.1:0-34412 GCA_009761265.1 Halicephalobus sp. NKZ332 | reverse complement strand
TCTCGTTGGAAGTATTTGGAGGTCTACATATAGTTTTCCATTTTTAGCTGCACAAATCCTAGGATTGCATGAGAAAAACCGTGGACCTCTGCCATAAAAGAGATACTCAACTTCGAGACCTCTGAGAGTCATACAGTCGATGTAGTTTTTCTTATTAGTGAACGAGAATAATCGAAGAGAAAGACTCGGAAGTAATTCGATAAATCTTTCATAAAAGGAAAAACAAGTATGTCTGAATGTTGAAACATTAATTGGAGTCTCATCTCCATCATTAAATTGATCTCCTGGTTGAGTATAATTGAAATTGGTATCCGCTGGAAATAAACGTTCTTCGATTTCTGCATGAAAAAGACAAGGACCATAGGAAATCTTCTTATCCTGACAAATAATCTGTTTTTTCTCTGCACTCGTGAGAAAAGTAGGCTCCATTTCTGATAAGGTTCAAAAACTAAACGGCTGTTTGAATACACTAATGCGGTAGTTCTCGCGATACTGACCTAGAATCACTTTTGTCAAAATAGCCTTAAAGAACACTCAATATTGGTGTTGTGGACAACACTCGGAGGAAAGTGCAGAGAGAACTGTGGTAGATTTTCGAATGATGAGATGGAAAGGAGTAAACTCAAAGCAGTTAAAATTTATAAATATATCCATTCAGTATCTCAAAGACAATTATTTTATTCATATTACCGTTTAACCCTCTAATAGTGTGAAAGCCAGAATTAGCATTCCTTACTGATGAGAAGCTCTCCTACGGTTCTTCTAATTTTTACATAGACATCGAAGTGTCAATCTCTAGATATTAATCTTGGTTATAGCCGTCCAGAAAAGTTGTTTTATGATAAAGATGACTCCAATTGATATTTCTATTTGCAGATCTACTTGCATTTCCTTCTATGAAAGATTTATTGAACTTCTTCCTAGTCTTTCCTTTCGATTATTCTCCTTTACCAATAAGAAAAACTACATTAGCTGTATAACTCTTAGAGGTCTTGAAATTGAACACTTATTCTATGGTAGAAATCCGAGGTTTATGCCATACCATCCCAGGATCTGTGCAGCTACAAATGGAAAACTTTATGTAGATCTCCAAGTACTTCCAACGAGATTCTTTCCCTATCTCAAAATTACATGCTTCTCCTATCAGCCAATCCATAATCTTCTAGACATCCAAATAGATATCTCCAGGAACTGCAAATGCTTACTACTGAGATGGAAATACAGGACCCTTCTTTCTTACATTTATCCAAGAATAAAATCCGCAGCTATCAATGGATATTTGTGTTTTCTAAATTTTTTCGAATTTCTCTAACTTTTAAAAAATATTGAGAAGCTTGAACTTCTTTTTATGATAATAGAACCATTATTCAATTATATTATGATTGAGTAAACAAGAAGGCACTAGGACAAAATATAAGATCGAACGGTAGTTTCATATTATATGAACACATGCTTGTTTTACTCTTTAAAGACATTTCTGTGTTTATACCTGGATTTAGTTAGATCTAAGCTTAGGCCCAAGCCTAAATCCAGCCTAAAAAATGATATAAAAAGCAACGGGGAAATACTATCGGATCTTATATTTTGTCCGTTTACAAAAAAGAAACCAGTGCCACCGCAGAATCTTCATTTATCATACATTTTTTCAAAATGAGGAGTGTAAAATTCTTAATATAATTCTTTGTGGAAACAATTTAATCGTAATTACTTTCTAATATTTTCTCAATCAATATGTAGTAACCATTAAAAAGTCACTAATTATTTTCATAGTTGTACTCTATATGACAAGAAATCAACTTTTACCATAAACAAATATGAAATAGTTTGAATATTCTTCGAATTTATCCTCTAAAAATTGTAGTTTTAGTTTTGCTTCATAACATAGATCTAAAAATTCATATTGTGAAATAAAACGCATCCAGTAACTACTCATTCTTACACTCAACAAGATGTAATTGGTGCTGAAAAGATATCGATAAACCTATACAATCGAAAGAATTTTCCGACAACAAGTCAAGACTTCAATCCACCCGTTCATCACATTGTCTCCTGAGTTAACCAGTAAAAATGCTGGTTTTTTTTAATATTAAAATATCGCGCCGCTTAATAAAGTAAAAATGGTATTCTTTCATAGATCAAAGAGTTAATAATATTTATATCGGCACGAGTGAAGGAACAATGGAATTAATTTTATCACACAAAAGAGCCTGTCTATCTAGAAGATGTCAGAGCAATTGAAGAGACTCATTGCCACTCAGTGTGTCAGTCAGGCGAATTCATCTCTCAGATAGCAGGGACTCGTCTGGTCACAAAGGTCAGCTCCACGGAGACAGACCGGTCTCTTGGAATCCTTCTTGGCCGAGCAGGAGAAGCTCGTCTGACACTCGTGGCAATCCAACTCGTCAGATCCATCTGGGCAATCCGCATATCAATCGCATCTTTAGTTAGTTCTGACAGTGATTTCCTGAAGAAAAGTTGAAATAACATATTTAAAAAAATAAAATCACAAGAGTATTTAAGAAAATACAGAAAGTGGTGGCTGCTAATTCTTTGAAGCTTTCAGCAAATTGGATAATTCTAGCACAGCGACTTTGATCTCTGAAAATTAATATATGAAAATAATCTTCGAAAGGAGAAAAACTTAATTCATTATTTGATTATGAAGACAGAAGATTTCTTATATATGGTACATTAAGAAAAAAAAGAAAATAAAACAGGAGCGAGAGGCATGTATTTAATCTGAATATCTTGATTATAAGTTCAAGAAAAAGAAGGAAAATTACCAAAGATACAGATACAAGTGACTTCAGGTGATTGTGGTGGTCCAACAGAAGAAAACATTATGTCGACAGCTGCGAGATCAGCAATCCCCCAATGAAATTCATCACGAAAATTCTGGTATGCAATAAAGTGAGTGTAAGGAAAGCGTGATGGATTAGGAAAGTCGGGCAAACAATGTATTGGACATCTAGTTCGCCTTTGGTCAAAATCAAAACCATATAAAGTGAGATGATATTCATAGCACAAATAAATCCCGTCAGGTACCACACCGTTCACCAATGCCATGAAGGAAACTGCCAACTACGAAGTAGAAAATAAAGAAGAATGATTAAAAATAATAAAAACATCACGTTCGAAAGTTTTGTTGAGAGTAAGGACAAAGTTCTTAGAAAATAGGAAAAACTGTTTAACTCTTAGACAAATTATCTATCTTACAGCTCTTAATAATTCAATACCGTTTAAGAGTCATTGTACATAGTTTTGACTTTTTTTATATAACGCGTTTTTTGAGAGAATCGAGCAGCCGGACTTCTGAAGTGGATTCTGAAGCGCGCTACAGTATCCGCGCCTTCTGAAGGCATCTGATCTTTTTCGTTCAACGTGTCATACATCATTCGACGCGAAATTAAATTCTGAATCGAATGGTATGTATGTTGACAGTTTTTCGATGCGATTTGGAAAAATTCTGACAGAAAAACTGCCTCGGAAATCAGTTTTTTTGCATTTTCTATCTTTCACTCCATTGATTTCAGAAAAACAGACAATGGATTCTGAATCCTCATCAATTTTTACATCGGATAGTGAGAAATTTGGAGAAAAAAGTGTAGACCCCGAAGAGATAATAAATAAAATATGCCAAAATCCGCATTTTATTTTTTAAAGTTTTTTCGTCTTAGAACCAATTTGGTGAAAAATCCTGAAACACGTGTCTAATAAAATCCAATGAGGATCATTTTCCACTAAAAATCATAAGGGGTTGTCGATCACTGAGGGTACCGGTAAGTATCAACCCGTATGGAAATAAGTAATTTTGGTAAAGGAACACACGTATCTTTTTCTCTGGTCAGAAATATTGGATTGCCGGTCCTTTACGGTTATACGATTACAGGTCTCAACGCGAAAATTGTTTTTAAGTGCATTTTTAAGATTTTTTCGTTTTTTAATGTTCTTTTTCCAATTTTTGTAATGAATATGAAGCTTTTTTAACTGCATATGAGGTCCTTTATCAAAAAGATTAGAAAACAGCTATACAATTCTAGTGAATCTTGCAGCTATCAATTCAGGAAACCAAAAACATACGAAAAGTATGAATTACGAAAGAACAAATTGTGTATAATTTAACAAAATTAATTAAAAATGAATTAATAAGTGATAAAACTCGAGAAAAATCGTGTGAAGTGCCATCTAGAGATAAACATTATCTCTTGGCAAGGGTGCCGTAAGTAGTGCTTCAAGGTAACCTCATATGATTTTTAGTGGAAAATGATCCTCATTGGATTTTATTAGACACGTGTTTCAGGATTTTTCACCAAATTGGTTCTAAGACGAAAAAAATTAAAAAAATAAAATGCGGATTTTGGCATATTTTACTTAATATCTCTTCGGGGTCTACACTTTTTTTCTCCAAATTTCTCACTATCCGATGTAAAAATTGATGAGGATTCAGAATCCGGCGTTTATTTTTATCCAATCAATGGAGTGAAAGGTAGAAAGTGCAGAAAAACTGATTTCCGAGGCAGTTTTTCTGTCAGAAGTTTTCCAAATCGCATCGAAATACCATCAACACACATATCATTCGATTCAGAATTTAATTCTCTGTCGAATGATGTAAGACACATTGAACGAAAAAGATCAGATGCCTTCAGAAGGCGCGGATACTGTAGCGCGCTTCAGAATTCACTTCAGAAGCGCGGACTTCGACTTTTCTCAATCATGTCCTAAGACAATTAAATGGACAAAATTTCAACAAAATTTGAAATACTTCTGCCATTTGTCCTCTGAGGGGTCGATTCCTCTCGATTTTCTCAAAAAACGCGTTATATAATAATAATCAGTGTTCAAAAATCTATTAAACGCTGCCAAAATTACAACTGGCGCTCGGAGTGTTAATGTTTCTACTTTCAAATACAATGGTATCTCTATTTTCACTACAGATTGGAATGTTTATTCTTAAACAGACAAAATGAATAAAATATAAAATTACTGGAAAAGTGGGTTTGTGATATTTGCTACATATCGATCGAGAAGATGTGTAGATGTACATTCGATTAACTTGTTTCCACACAGAATGGCAAGGAGAATTTTATAGTCTGGATCTTCAAAACGTGTATATGCCAAATAAAATTTCGTTAGTAGTAATGGTTTCTTGTTGAGCCAATCTATAATATGAACGAACAACGGTTCTGCCGTCAGGACAAGGAGCTCTAATTCTTCAAGATTATTCAAATGTTGAAGAAATTCAGGAAAGTCGAGAAAATATGAATATCCGCCAATAGCTGCGGATTTGAGTCCTGAATGAATATAAATAGGATAAAAAGTCGATCTCCATTCTAATATAAGGTATTTGTAGTTCCTTGGAAATTCTATGTTGATATCATCATGGTGTGGGATTTGTATATAGGAGAAACATATAGTTTTGAGAAATGGGAAAAATCTCGTTGGAAGTATTTGGAGGTCTACATATAGTTTTCCATTTTTTGCTACACAAATCCTAGGATTGCATGAGAAAAACCGTGGACCGCTGCCATAAAAGAGATACTCAACTTCGAGACCTCTGAGAGTCATACAGTCGATGTAGTTTTTCTTATTAGTAAAAGAGAACATTCGAAGAGAGAGGCTTGGAAGAAGTTCAATAAATCTTTCATAGAAGGAAAAACAACTATGTCTGAATATTGAAATATCAATTAGAGTCTCATCTTCATCATTAAATTGATCTCCTGGTTGAGTATAATCGAAATTGGTATCAGCTGGAAATAAACGATCTTCGAGTTCTGCATGAAAAAGACAAGGGCCGTAGGAAATCTTCTTATCCTGACAAATAATTTCTTTTTTCTCTGCGTTTGTGAGAAAAACAGGATCCATTTCTGATAAGGTTCAAAAACTAAACGGCTGTTTGAATACACTAATGCGGTAGTTCTCGCGATACTGACCTAGAATCACTTTTGTCAAAATAGCCCTAAAGAACACTCAATATTGGTGTTGTGGACAACACTCGGAGGAAAGTGCAGAGAGAACTGTGGTAGATTTTCGAATGATGAGATGGAAAGGAGTAAACTCAAAGCAGTTAAAATTTATAAATATATCCATTCAGTATCTCAAAGACAATTATTTTATTCATATTACCGTTTAACCCTCTAATAGTGTGAAAGCCAGAATTAGTGTTCCTTACTGATGAGAAGCTCTCCTACGGTTCTTCTAATTTTCACGTAGACATCGAATTGTCAATCTCTAGATATTGATCTTGGTTATAGCCGTCCAGAAAAGTTGTTTTATGATAAAGGTGACTCCAATTGATATTTCTATCTGTAGATCTAATTGCATTTCCTTCTATGAAAGATTTATTGAACTTCTTCCGAGTGTTTCTCTTCGATTATTCTCGAGTAGTATATATATGGCGTCTCTGGCACACCCCCTCACCCTCCAGAGAGCCTTCTCTTTGTATACGATCTGGTCAGTGTATAATTCTTTTCCAATCACTTGAATCCAATTACTTCGGCAAAGTTAAGTTAGGTACTGAAAGTACTTATTTCACAATTATCTTGATTATAAATAACATGTTATCTAAGGGTAAATGTTTATTAAAACGTTAAAACCATTGACAAATTACGACATTATAAATCTAGCTAAAGAATTAAAAATAAAGAATTTCAGAGGAGTTCTTACCAGGGATACTCTTCCAGGTAGTCCTTGGGATAAAGAATGTGGGGTTGTAAATTTGAATGTGAGTAAAAATAATGGCACACATTGGGTCTGTTACTACAAGAATAATGAAGGGTGTTATTACTTTGATTCTTTTGAACTGGATCCTCCCCTTGAATTACAGAATTACTTAAGCAGTAATACTTCGACAAGTCGAATTGTTGCCGAAGATAATACAGAACTACCAACTATCCAAATCCAGAAATTCAATACACACCACTGTGCTTATACCGGTTTTGGTGAATAGTCATCATTGCAGAATTTGCATCGTGCAAATCCGAGAGCAAGGAGGAGACAGTAAATGAATATCCAATAAATTTGCTCATCATAATTAGAAAAATATGCACAATTGTGAATTAATCACTAATGGTAGCAGCTGAAAATTCAATTTTGATTAACACAAATAGTTTTACAGATTTTGAGTTGCTTGGTAAAGACTGTCTACTTTAAAATATATTAACTTACGTTTCAATTCTGGAAGCTTATCAGCACATCCGGATTTTAAAGCCAAATCCCATGGGATATTACCAGCAGAATCTTTAACTGTTTTATCGGCACCTTTCTCCAGCAAGAATTTGACTACTTCCAAATGTCCGTTATCACAAGCAATATGAAGTGGAGTAACACCATCTTTAGTCCCAGCATGAATGTTGGCGCCTTTCTCCAGCAAGAATTTGACTACTTCCAAATGTCCGTTATCACAAGCACAGTGAAGTGGAGTAAAACCATCTTTATCCACAGCATCAATGTTGGTTCCTTTCTCCAGCAAGTATTTAACCACCTCAAGATGTCCATCCTGACAAGCACAGTGAAGTGAAGTAAAACCATCTTTATCCACAGCATCAATGTTGGTTCCTTTCTCCAGCAAGTATTTAACCACCTCAAGATGTCCATTCTGACAAGCATAGTGAAGCGGAGTACGACCATTTTTATCCACAGCATCAATGTCGGCGCCTTTCTCCAGCAAGAATTTAACAACCTCAAGATGTCCATTATGACAAGCACTGCGAAGCGAAGTAGAACCATAGTTATTCACAGCATCAATGTTGGCGCCTTTCTCCAGCAAGACTTTAACTACCTCCAAATGTCCGTTAAAACAAGCATCGCGAAGTGAGGTAGAACCATATTGATTCACGGCATCAATTGTTTGGTATGAGGAGGAAGGCATGATTAAGCGAATAGCTGAGGAACTTAAACTTAAGTTAAATAAAGAAAATGTGAGATAAGCTCGCCGAAGCGAGTCATTGATAAAAACAATTGCAATCAAGATATCAACATTTGTCATAAAATTCTTTATGAGTGCCGTTCTCCAGCAATATGTCCATTGCCAGAAGTACAGTAAGATAGAGTATGATTACATTTATCCACGGGACGAATGTTGGTGCCTCTCTCCAGCAACACTTTGACCACTTCAAGATACCCGTTAAGACAAGCATAGTGAAGTGGTGTCCATCCCTCCGAATCTTTTTGCTCCACGTTCCATTAAAGTTTCTACGCACTTCTCGTCTCCACAAAAAGTAGCGGTATGCAACGCTGAAACTGACGATGAGGTGTTGTTGTCATCATCTTCACATTTTACCAATGCATCCACATCGGCGCCATTGTTGAGCAGGAAATCAGGTACTTTGTACTGTCCGTTTTCAGCAGCTCGATGAATTGTTACAGGGTTTCTTGCTGCTCTAAACACAAATTTAACGAAAATTTATGGTCAAAACACTTACTCGTCGACTCGCATGTTTTCTGAATTCGGAATCGGTGTCTTCATCCAGTCTTCCCAAAGACGATATATATTCAATTTACGTTCGACAAGCTTGTCTTCGTATAGCTTATAGTTGTAGGATAACCTTTTCTCAATATCTGGACCATAGACTTCCTTTGTTGCACTTGAATTTACAATCGCAGATAGTGACATAAATAAACTTTTTGCGAAATTCGAAATCGTCACTGTTTTTCTGAAAGAAGTTGAATAAATTAATCTGTGCTCTTAGCAGCTACTTTTTAAGTTAAAAACATATCTACCTGAATCTGCACCCAGTCCTCATTGTTGCAACGCGATAAAGACACATCGATTGGCTGACCGAAGAAGTTGATAATAATAATTTTCACCTTTTGGAACTTTTTTGCGAGTTGGTTAAGCATCAATAGTCCTTTGACGATAATATCTAGTCCTTCTTTAGCAATATTCATTCTTGCGAGAATTTCCGCCATTTTTATAGTTTGTAAGCAAGTAGGAAATAGAACTTTGATGGAAACTTGAAAATTAATGCTCAACACCGGCGTCTGTGTGTTTAATGAATACAGTTGGAAGCTATCACTGAATTGAACCGCAATGAGTAGTAGCCTTTGTTTAGGTAATAACGGGCAGATCGGCTCTCAGAGACCAGCTAATTTAGCAGCTCGGATCGTCGGCCACTAGATGGTACTACACTGAAAGTTAAATCATTTTCCTTTCCTGGCTGCACATAAGATGGAACGAGCCCTCTTTTCTTTTTGATAAGACACACATCAGCACATTTATAATCACGAGACATTATATATTTAGAGGAAAATAATCATGAAAAATTTTCTAATTAATAAATGATAATTTTCATCTTACAACTAACATTCAACGATTTAACTTTCGAGTATTCTTTTCCACAAGAATTCTTACGTAAGAAGTACAAAATAGGAGTTGTAAAATTTGATAGTTATTTAGAAATTAAGAGAAAAATTAATAAAAATGATCAAAATAATAATAATAAATCGACTTCCTCGAACTTTTACTCAGGTAATGCCAATAAAATTGATAATATTTGTATTACTCGTAATTTAATTGAAGATTGTTGTTAATAAAAAGATGTTAAATTCAATTTATAGATTTAGACCTAATGATGAAATCTTTAGTTCCTGATGGTACATTAATGTCTTTAAATTGCCTCGATATAAAAGGTAAAGAATAATTTTTTTAGTATCAAATACTTCCAATATTTTATTTTGCACTGTTAAACTAGGTGTTAATTTTAGAAAAAGTAAATAATAATAACTACAATGATGTGTATTAAAGTTTTGAATTTGAAAAGTTAATAATTCAATCTTTTGTGAATTTAAGTAATTCTGTAATTCAAGGGGAGGATCCAATCCAAAAGAATCAAAGTAATAACACTTTTCATTATTCTTATAATAACACACCCAATGAGTACCATTGTTTTTGCTCTCGTTTAAATTTACTATTCCGCATTCTTTATCATTAACCTTCGTTGGCAGTGTATCCCTCATAAATACCCCTCTAAAATGCTTTATTTTTAATTCTTTAGCTAGATTTGCAATGTCGTAATTTGAATGTAAAGTTGATGGATATCGGAAATTCTTTTGATTGTTGTTATGACCAATGAAACCTCATTTTTCCCCGAATGGAATATTTGCTTTGTTTCCTCTTTTTTTGAACAAAGTAGACTCCATTTCAGACATGAACAATGCTAATGATTTTAATCGTTTGTACAAAAAGAAACAGTGACTAAATGATAAAGTTTTCTCCATTTTTATAAAATTTAAATTAGCCTTAGAAATCTTTCTTCTCGGATAAACAAAAATCCCGACGCGAAAGATTTTCTTTTCGACTTTGACATTAATTCACAAGTTCCTTGTATTTTCTAGTCGTGTTTTTGCAAAATCGCTGTTTATATTTTGTTACTTGAATGACCGTGAATGTATTTGATTTCGACCATGTTTGATATATGAAGATTTGTTTTCAGTGTTCACATGCTTGGGGAAAGGTGATGAATTCGGAACAGCTTCAAGATTGGCTGACTGAAGTTAGTGAACATTTCCGGCAACTCGAGGAAAGAGCCACGAGGAGCAAGTCTGTATTGAATCATCAACGATTTCTGGAAGAACAGAATGAGAAAACCAAGTTATTGATTGCTTACTTGATGAACAACTATGAAAACGTCAATTTAATTCAGCCTCTCGTTGCTCAAGTTTTGTCTATTTACTACAGAGTCGGTGAGTTTGTCTTCTTTAAATTGCTTCCATATACGGAACTGTTCCAGGAATCAACAGGATATTCGCGTTGCAGTTGGTACCATCCTTGATGACGACATATCTCCTCGGGATAGCGAAGAACCAGAAGCAATCGATATCGATGTTGGAGACTTTCTTCACCGCTGTCTACAACGAAGAGATTCTCGCTGGCGGCCCGGATTCCGATCAGATGAACAAGTTGGTCGAGGAGGTCAAAATCCCGTCCCTGCGATTTCCTTCCATCTACCACGATCCGACCAAGCTGAATCCATATCCCGAGATAACCCAGTTGAGACCGAACAGCGGAGCCCTTGTCCAGAACATCGTCAGAATAGGGCCTTTCCCTGCTGTGGACAAAATTAATGCGGAAAATCGATATTTAGTGTTGACCAGGATATTGAAATCCGTGAGTTTTTCAAACTATACTGCCACAGAAATTGGGAACAAATTCACAAGACTATACGTCAATTTCGAGAATGTCCATTGTGTTGTAGAAAACCTAGAATCTTCCCGAGATTTTGATCATTTAAATATCCAATTTCCAGCTGAACAATGCCCTCTGCAAGATGTCCAGGGGGGTTATCTGCCGAAGTTACTGCCAGGGTTTTCTGATTCTTGCCAAATCCGGATTCTCTTTTCCTGAATCCGATTTCAGATTAAAACTTCTGCACGACAAAGCTTCAGATGAGGACTTTGGAGATCATTCAAAGTGAGTTTTTTTCGTAGTAATTTCTACATGAATTCCTTCAGGAAACCTCGAATTCCGCTTTCTTCTTATTTCTTGGTGGAAGCATTGAATGGGATTTATTATTCTTTGTTTAACGGAAGCCCGGACTTGGCCCTGAGAGCCCTAGACGCCGTCCATTCCAGGGCTCAGTACGACCTAATTCCGGAAGTCCTGTTGGTGACCAATGCGATCAAAAGCAATCTCAAAGAACCTGAGGCGATTCAGATGATCCTGGAAATCGAGCCCCATAATTCTCCAACGAAAACAAACGGAGTCGAGAAAACTCAAGAACGCTGACGGGAATTTCTTCATTCCATTTTTCTAATACTAATCCTTCTAACTTCAATCTTCCTGATATTGGCCCTTCTAACTTCAATATACTGATATGGATGCTTCTGATTTTAATCCCGATGCTCATGGAGCGCTGCCACAAATGCGGGCTAACCGGAATACTTTAGAGATCGGTGCCAAAAGGATTACTTAGGTACTGTATTTATAATTTAAGTTTTTGAGCTTTATTTATTTGAATTTGCAATATAAAATTTTAAAAAATTCCACCGATTAATTGTTTTGGAAATATTTGAATTTTAATTATGATTGTGGTGGTGGCCAGTGCGAGGTCGTTCAACCATGCCATATTCGGCGACATGTCTTGAGTAAGCAAAGAATCCAACAATAGCGGCGATAACCATAATTACGAAAGCGAGAACACAAAGCCAGAAGGAATATCCAGGTTGATTGTTGGCGTTGAGTTGATTTGCAACAGTTGGAAGATATTCTGAAAAATAAACTTGATTTTAACATAAATGAGTTAAGAAATTACGGATGTCATTTGGATTTCCTGCAGCGAAAACGACGAAGGCAACAAGAAGACAAATGGCAGAAATCAGAGCCAAAACTGGTAGAGGAGAGTAAACAGCGGGACAGCAGAAAGCTGTACAGGAGAATATCGCCCAGAACAGACAGATGAGTTCGAAGATGATCGCGAAGACCATGAAGGATATCACTGCCTTTTCCCATGGTTGTCTGCTCTGGAAACCCATTTATTGAGCAAAATAAAAGATTAGTGTAAAAGTAGTAAACGTGATAAAATTATCGTAAAGTAAAAAAATACTTCTTTGAGATTAAAATTCATCCCCAAAGGTATTTTTTGACAAAGTAATACTGTTTAGGTAAACGATATTGTGATTTTAAGTTAAATAACGTTCTCTCACCTTCCACCATGCACTGCAATCACTGGGATTGACCTGATTGTTGTTAGATCCACAGCTATAAGTCACCAATCCGAAGTCTGGCTCGTTTCCTCCATTTTGATAATGCCTCCAGCCAGGAGTAAGGAAAGAAATCAAGGTGAACAAAAATCCGATAGCTACCAAAACGGCGAACGCGATTTTTGGGCCTCTTGCAGCTGTCATTGTTCTATAAAGAAATAATTATTTTTACTTTATAAATATTAATATATATTTCACAGTGAAAGACAACTACATTTATTTATGAAAAATATAAATGTTTTTGTTTAAAAATAAATGTCTCTTTTGAAAAAAATTATATAAAATTCGAAAAGAAGAAGATATACAAAACTCTTTGTGGATCACAAGTCCTCGTTTCCAGGAGATTTTTTTTGCCTATGGCAACATGAATTTCAGAAACATATTACGAAATGATTATTTTAAACTTTTTCCGAAAAAAACTGCAAAACAACTTTTAAAACAAAAGACCGATTTCAAAAAAGACATAGATGGTCAAAAATTACTTATTGATTTTTACTGTTTTTATTATTATTTTTTATTATTTTCGAAATCCGAAATTTTCTGAGTGAATTCAAGCAAAAAAAGTCGGAAACGTTCATCAACAAAAGCGACTTTCGTGTTTTCAAATTTCGTTATTTGAGAAAGAAAAGGTCATAAAAATAATAACTATACTATTATAGAACTAGTAAACATTTTTACAAAATTATCTCAAAGTGGATTTCCAGGACTCCCATATCGAGAGAAATACAAACTTTATGTTTTCGTTGCGAAAGCTTTTTTAAATCCACCATTTTAAAATCGGGAAAAATTTCCCAAGTTGCTCCAAAGCAAGTTTTTGAACTGTGAAAAATTTCAGAAATCTCGCAAAATGAAGTGAGATTTTCGACCTCATCCAGGTTGTAAACAAATAAGATTTCGTAGATCGCTTTTTCCAAAAAAGGGAACTCGTGATTTCAGTAGTGACTTTTGAAAGTCCAATCATAAGTTAGAGATCATCGATTGGAACATTACCGTGGAAATCCAGAAAATTAAACTTTCAAAATTCAATGACGTATGACTAAAAAAACAAAAATCAAATAATTTTTATAATCGTAAACTTTTTTCAATTTACTGTAAAATTTTATCTTCACTTTCAACTTCTATATTCCATACTAATCTTCGATTAGTAAATTTTGGCAACAATTCCACACCCTCTTTTACTGTAGATGAATCGAATGAGTTCTCCAAGGTACTTTTTGGAATTCCCAAGTTTTATAATTTCTCATTTCAAATAAACAACAAAATTTAAACAAAAATATCCAACTTCATGTAAGCTCCGACTTTTTCCGCTACCGGCACCAGTTTTTCCACTAATGAAACAGATTTTTCTTTTTTTTCATCACACGATATCACAGACCCAGATTCTCTACAGTCATCTACAAAAATAAAGGAACTCGCTAAAATCAAAGGTTTAAAAACAGTAGATTGGAGAGTCGAAGCAGCTCCATCAAGAATACACAAATCAAATTTCGATCTCCAATTGAAGAACTGATGACTCGAAGCCGTCGCAAAGGTTGTCACAACTATTGGCTAAAATAAAAATAATCCAGTTAATTTCAGTAAATTTAAAAAATCACAATTTTCATCAGCATCGGACGACATGAATCAAGGACTTCCTTCCAGCTTTTATATTTTGAAATTTTCTCTTCAAGACGCAGTGATTTCAATTCTTCCATTCTTCCGCCGATCCTCAATAGCTTTTCTTCCGGAAAGACCTCTTTCAACTTGAGTAACATATTATCGACTACAGTATTCGTATGACCAGTAAACAACACACTTTTTCCAAGGGCAATGAAACATTTAGCAATAGCAACTACAGTATCCATCTTTCCAGAATCCTTTGATCCTTGGAGCAAAAAATAATCTTCTGCCATCAAGGCTTTCACGACAGCCTTGACTTGGATCTCCGAAAGCCCCTTTACGAGAGACTTTATGCTTTCAACTTCGGATTTCAAAAGTTTCCGAGTTTTTGGAGGGTTTTCATTAATAACAATATCTCTGACTTTCTTCGCTTCAGGAGTATTCGACATCAGATTCACGATTCCATTAAGCTGATTCGAAAACATTGTTTGACTGTCGTACTTGTCCAAATGAAAAATTCTATCTGATTCAGAAAAAACCTCCGCCAATTTCTTCGAACATTTTACTGTAACTGACTCTTTTGTTCTATCGACTACAATTCCAAGTTCAATTGCTACGAAAGAGTTTGTCGAAATTACGGCCATATCTCCAACTTCGAGAGTTTTCAGAGGCAATTCTGAAGAATCCATCTTCTGGAAACTCCACCAAAATTCTCCACCATCTTTTTTCTCACAGTTTGTCAAAGTCACATAAGAAATAGCACTCCCGTCAGTTTCTCTGAAAAGTTAATAATAACAGCAGTATTTGAAAAATAAACTCTACCTCTTTGTTGGTGAATCTTCAAAGATCTTGTCCATGTTTTTCTTTTTTTTATTAGCTTCCCACTCGTCAAATGTCCATTCTATCCACTTTTTTCCATACAAAAGTTCTTCTTGAGACAGATGAGCTGTTCTTTCAGCAGCAAATTTCCCCATTTCTTCAGAAATCCCGGTATTGTTCGAATTGTAATTCTGAAGCAAGGAGCAATGGGTTGCATATTGACATTTAGAGCAGAACCGAGTTTCTGTCAGGGGATCTAAAGAACTCAAATTAGATCATTAGGGTTAAAAATTTCAACACAAAATCGTTAAATTATTTTTTCACTAAAATAAAAACAAACTTGGAAAAGTGTCGATTCCCAATTTTCCTGCAAAAAAAGCCATCTCGTTCCTTGTCGTCAAAACCCCTTTCAACTTTACCAAATTCGGATTCACAGGGGTGCTTTTGTTGTCCTTCATGTACAGTAAGAGCCCTGAAGGAATCTGTCCGGAACCTCTTTCCGACAATAGTAGACAGTACATCAAAACCTGAGCTTCGTGTTCCATCGAGTAGCTGCTCTTCCCTGTTTTCAGTTCAAATGGAATTATTGCTCCATCGTTCTTTCTCCGAAGAACAACATCGATCCTTCCCTTCACTCCGATGGTATTCGACCAGACGTTGGCTTCTATATCCTCAATGTCTGCTATTACACTACCATCAGAGAGAGGTTTGTTATTTCCTGTAGGACTCGGCATATGGGCTTTCATCCACTGCATGATGTTCTTTAGGTACGGTTTCATCTGTTCTTCGAACTCTTCTGGAGTAACTTCGAGGACAACAAAGTCAAAAATGAGTTTCGAAGCGATATTGTTCCTGAATTCCATCAACAACCAAGCTTCCGTGATTATTCTGGGACGACGAACCAAAGCAGTCTGAAAACGTTGAATCCAAGTTTAAACACGTTTTAAAGATTCAAGTTAATCTTACTTGGAAGAGTTCGTGACAGACATTGCCGAGAGTCAGGGCTATATTGGTATCACAGGACCGAAATTTCTCCGAAAAAATCGCCTTCCTTTTGCACCAGAATCCTTGAGCCAAAGTCGTACTCGAGATCAATACTGTAGGTTCCACGACAATGATTCCTTGGTCTTGAGTAACAGAAATAACCTAGGCAGTTAGTTATTAAACAAAAACGTTAGGAAATGAATTACGTTATTTTTGTCGAATCTCGGGTCGATGATTTTCATCCTGGTCCCTACAGTAAGCTTCGTATGACTCCAGAAACTCTCCAGTTTTAGTTGGAACAGGTTTTCTCCGTTGACTTCCTTGACAAAAATCAACCTCCCGGATTTATCTGCATCTATAGAAACGACTTCGAAGACGAGGTGATGTTTCTTGAAAGCGAGGGAAGGAAATCCGTCGATTCCGGTATTGTTTTCGAAGAAGACTTTCTCAGATCTTTTCTGGAGTTTAGGCTTGGTTTCGAGTTCGACATTAATCTCTCTCAGTGGCTGAAATTAGGTATTCATACATGAAAAATTGTCTTCATATATTTGAAAGTAATATATAAAAACGAGTTTCTAAGGTTGTACTGTTGTATAAATTAGATATGAACATCTTTAAGGAGGTTTTCATATATAAACTCTCCGAACTTGAGGTTTCTGTCGGATTACGAAATAGTGCAAAAAGATGAAACTCACTAAGGAAGGCTTGATACAATTTCCATCAGCAAAATTCGGTAGATAGAGCGCCGATGAGCGTCGTTTGAGACGGTTTTCCTTTCCCTCTTCCGACAATCCTTGCACGTCGAGGATTCCTGGCATTTTTTGCAGAGGATCGGCAAGACCAAATCCACCGGATCTTCTTCCAAAATCCGGACCTCCTTCGATTCTATTTTCGTCAACTTCAATTCCTTTTTCTTCGACGGGACTCTGGAGACAATCATGGACATTATCACTTGGAAAAAGCGGCAGATTGGAATTTCTCATGTCCAGAACTTATTCGGACAAAGAAAATCCGAATTCTCAAATTGGCGCGATTTTTTTTCAACTCGGTCCAGTCAGAATTATCTGGCCTTGAGTCTGCAAAACCGACTAGGTTCTTATATATTCAAAAAAGTTGTCCTCGAATGTGCAAAATTGGTCCGTTCACTTTATTCGAAAAATTTAAAGATGAAAGTTTTAAAATTAAGACTTTCACTTTCGTCTTTTACCGCTAATATATAACATCACACGTGACGAAGAGTTGTTTACCACATCCGATGCATAAATATTAACCTCTGCTTGATCAATTTTTTCTTATCAGTTAGACTTTTGTACTTTCTCTAATGGTCATGTTCATATATGAAAACCTACTCCTCTTCCTTCTACTCTTCGGACAAATACTATATTAAATAATATTCCAACCTTCAATTAATTTATCCTCGTCAATTAAACTTTCGGGTTCTTTGAGCACAAATTCCATATATGAAAACCTATTTTTTCTTTCCAAACCACTTATATGAATTCCGTTCGGATGATACTGGAACGGTTTACATGCTGCTTTTGACTGAATGTTGTTGTCAAGGCAACTTTTGGCTTCTGCGCACCCGTCCGGAATTCCGTTTTTCTTTAGGCAATGTTCTTGTCCGAATTTATGTCCAAAATTTTCACCCATTCTCAAATATATCTAAATATTAATCAGTTTCAGATGTTCCATAACACATTCCAAAGCGGATTGCTTTCAGTACTCTACAGTATAGGCAGCAATCCTCTCCAAATCTGGGACAAAACCGTGAGTTTCATTTCATATAGAACCCATATAAAACTTACAAAGTATATGTTATTTGTGAATTTACAGGTAAAGAATGGACATATAAAGAGACTGACTGACGAGGAAATACAATCTCTAGTGATCGAGGTCGCTGGATCGAATGTGAGCACTTCCTATATTTCTTGTCCTTTGGACCCGAAGAAGACACTCGGGATCAAGCTCCCGTATTTCGTTATGGTGGTGAAAAATATGAAGAAGTTTTTCACTTTCGAGATCCAGGC
The DNA here is from genome assembly GCA_009761265.1 of Halicephalobus sp. NKZ332. Taxonomy (NCBI): domain Eukaryota; kingdom Metazoa; phylum Nematoda; class Chromadorea; order Rhabditida; family Panagrolaimidae; genus Halicephalobus; species Halicephalobus sp. NKZ332. The sequence goes on along the minus strand of VOSG01000395.1, from coordinate 16,287 downwards.
AAGTTTTCAACTCTGGTTGCAAATTGATTATGTTAAAAACGCATGAATTGTCATACCAAAAAATTCAATTTCATTAAAACTTACGAAACTTTCCAGATTCTGGACGACAAAGGGATAAAAAGAAGATTCAGAGCCTCAAACTTCCAATCCTGCACGAGGATAAAACCTTTCATCTGTACGATGCCGATGAGGATGGATGATGGATGGAATCAGATTCAATTTAATCTCGCGGATTTTTGTCGGAGGGCTTACGGTACAGGATATGTGGAGACCTTGAGGATCCAGATCCACGCGAATTGCCGGCTGAGGAGGGTGTACTTTGCCGAGAGGCTGTACACAGAAGAAGAACTTCCGCACGAATTCAAACTTTATCTTCCGATCAGGACCTCGAACCAGGTCCTTGCTGAAAATAATTCCACTCCGAATTCTGCTGCAAATTATTGAAATTTGAATTAATATTAATATCAGAATTTGATCTCGTTTTTATAAAAGATTCTTGAAAAATTGGTGTAAATCACAAAATGTTGTTTTTCAGTATTCTCAGACCTCAATTATCCGGCTTTCAGGAAGAACCAAAAAGTTTCCTTTTTGGGAATACACTAGTTAACTTTCAGATTTTCCGGAGTTTCCAGAACTTCTAGAGCTGAAATCTTCCCCGAAAGTCAAGTGGACTGGTCTATCTGGAAGTTATGGAAGTCTTGAGTTGGAGAAAAAGAAAATTTGGCTAATTTTTCAAAATTCAAAAAGTCAAAGTTCCCTTCAAATCCAAGCTTCAATGAAAAGTTACTTCAATGTTTGAATTCATTGAGAATTGGATGAGTTTTTTAAATTAAGTAGAAATTAATCTTTTAAAAGTAAGTGGAAACTATACGAATTCAAAAATTGAGAATAAATTTATATGAATTTCTTGATTAAAAAGAAACTACATGAATTTTTAAAATTATAATTAAGTATATATGGATTTAAGAATTCAGTACGGATTTGTGTAATTTTTTTAATTAAAAAGAAACTTTATATGAGTTTCTAATTGAACGGGGGTTTGTATAGACTTATATTTGATGAGAATTTGTTCGAATTTAAAATTTCATCCAAGTTTTCATTGAACTCGTGGCTTCATTCTCTATTCTCGTCACAGTAAAATCCCAAAAATTCAAAAAAACATCGGCTTCGATTCTTGCGTGGGATTTTGTTTTGTTCTTTGAGAAGTAAACTTTGACTTTAAATTCAATTTGAATTATGGATGAAGCAGAAGTCATTTATCGTTAAAGAAAATCTGGCCATTTATTTTTTAAAGATATTTACTTTTGAACATGCTTATTTTTCATACTTTAAATTTCAAAAAAGATTTATTTCCCAAAACTTTTGTTTTCCCGAAAACATCTTTTAAAAAACTTGTGGAAGATAATCATTCCTGAAGCCGTTTCGAATCTTCCCCAAGGGAGTTGTTGAGTATGTCGAAGAAAGTCGTGATGGACAGATGAGCCTGAAATCTCGGACACTTTCCAAAAAAAGGAAAATGGACCATTCAAGATGTTTATATTCAGATTTAGACTTCAATAGAATTGTCTTTCAAAACGTCTCTAAAGTTACTAAAGCTTCCAAGGACACTGTAAGATTTCAGAGGTTTTAGGAGTACTGTAGAACTTCAGAAACTTTCCCAGGATTCTTGTTTTCGAAAACTGGATTTTAGAAAAATTCATCGAAGCGGAAATCCAAAAGCAAGAAATTAAAGTTATTCATTTGATTTGCTTTCTTGCCGAGACCAAAATACATTAAAAAAATATGCTTTTGTTCATTATTTTTATTCTTTTTTTCATCAATTTTTCAACCTCATCTTTCATTCAGGATCTATAGTTGTTTCATTTTTTCCGGACTTGGATAACTTCCGTTTTTTTATGAAAAATGCTCGAATTTAGAAAACTTGAAAAGAAACCTTGAAGTTGGAAGAATTTAATTTCGAGTATCCTTTTTGGCGAACGCTACGTAGAGGGAAAAGTTTGATACCAAAACTTTTCAACATACTCTAATGCTACTACAGGGCTATTACTGTATTGTAAAAAATTGTGTTTACTGCATATTAGAAGTTTGGTTACTGTATTTTGAGGAATTTTTCGACTACGATATTGTAACGAAAATACAGTACTAGAGATAGGATTTTGTTTTTTGGAGTTTGCTAGATAATTTCTATGATCAAAATCGGAGAAAATCTTATTCCTTCTGACCTCCAGTAGAATTCCAGAAACACAAATAGGAAGTTTCTTCAACTTTGTGGCATTTTTCTTTTTCTTTTTTATAATAGTAGGATTTTTGGCAACTTCTGAGACAACGTAAACGCAAAGTTCCGGTTTTCTGTCTCGACCGGAAAGTTCCGAACATTCTCGTCGAGACAATTTCTTCATGACTTTGTTATTCATGTTTCTATATTTTACAGCATTATGGTCGAAGAAGTTAAACTAAAGCCCAACGATTTCTTGTCTCGATTGGAAGAGTCTAAAAACTTGTATCGAAATAATCTTTAAAACCTTTGGAGCTAGTTTCAGCATTATCCATCGCTATTTCTTCTTTTTTTTTTGTTGGAAAACGTTTCACTTTCAAAAAAATGGTTTAAAATTTTTAAAAAAGGATTTATAAATTTACACTTCCAAAAAAGATCTAATGTTTCACTTTCAAAAAAAGATCTAAATATTTGGTTAGCTGGAGGCTCGTCAAGGAAGTTTTTTTCGATGTTGAATCAACTAGGATTATTCAATTTTTAAAGCACTTTATTGTTTATTTCGTTTTCTTGACATCATATTCCGTTCCTTGCTTCAGGGGTTCCGGGTGCACCATATCATCACCATAATTTCTTAATTCAATTGTTAACATTTATTTTTCATTTAAAAATCCATCAACCTTAACTTTATTTTTCCTCAATTTTGCGGAAATTTGTTCATTTTAAATTTAATTATCTTAATATTTGAAAATTTATTCATCTTCAATTTAAATTTCTAATATTTATAAATTCATTGATTTATAATTTTGTTTTTTAAAATCTGAAATCTATTTTCTATAAAATCTAGTTATCTTTAGTTTCTTTTTTTATTTGAAGATTTATTTTCATAATTTTAGAGTTCATTTTTTTATAATTTTATTTCTTTTCGATTCTTGAAAACCTTGATCTTTAGTTTCATATTTTTTGTAGGATTTCTAGAAACTTAGTGTTCTTTAATTTTGTATTTTTCAAAGTTCTGAAAACCCACTAGTTTTTTATCCAGACGGATTGAAAGTGCCAAAGTTTATTTGGCTTTCTTCAAGCATGAAATCGACCAAAAACTTGTTAAAGGAAAGACCATGTTCAAACATGTCCTTGTTGAGAACAGCAGTGGAATTCGGAATTTTTATCTTCATAATTTGTTCATTTCTAAACTGAAAGCCGAATAACAAAACTATAGTAAAGTTAGCACTATGAATCACGCGAAATTACAACGATTATATTTTTGCTGTAATTTAGTATAGATTTTCAATTTTTTACATTCAATTTTATTTTCAATCTTTATCCTCGTCTTCCGAAATCTATTTTGAAGATCGGTCTACAAATTCCCGAGAAGTCTGGAGTCATGAATTAGATTTTCCGGGTTCGACGTACTTCTCAAAAACATGTTCATTTCTTTTGTTATTTTAAGAATTAGTTTCCCATTGAATTTATTTTTTTAGAAGTTTATTTCTCTAAAAATAAGTTTTCGAAAAAAATGCATAATGAGTCCTGTTTACGATGCCAAAAAAAAGAAAAACAAGTGCAATTGGCTCTGACTTGTCCTGGAGCGAAAGCATCAAAATGGTTGTGGGGGTAGCGAGTAGGGTTCCCTCCTCCGCAACTGGCCTGCTTGTTTTTGATCTGGAATTTTCAAGTATCCAAAAATGTTCAAAAACCATGATTTCCTTGATCATACGAGAAAAACCATTTTCCAATATCAATGAATCACTTGAAAATTTAAAATTATGAGATTTGTTGTAGAGAATAAAAAATAAAACTCAGAATTCTTCAAAAATTAGTACATTCTGTAATTTCATTTTTTATATTTTTCCGACGTACTGAGAAACTCTATAATTGCCAGTAATTAACTACTGTAATTTTAGACTATTTTTGTCTTAGTTTCTTCCGAACAAACATGGAACTATAATTTCATTGTATCATTGTATTTTAAAGAATTTAAAACTGTCTTCGTTCTGACACCATATTAAAAGAAGTTTGGAACTATAATTTCCTCGGTTACGGTAGAATTTCCGCAACCAATTAAATCCACCTCAATTTTTATTTCCTTTTCCGAAAAAAGTTGCCTTTTTACAAACTCCAGAATACCGAAGACGTAAACTTTTCTTCGCAAATAATAAAAAAATAAATAATAAAAGTAACGACAATAACCTTTTGTCGATTTTCTATTGTTGCTTAATTGCTCTGAAAATTTTTTAAATTTGTTCAAAGTTTGTTGAATTCCCCAAATTTAAAAAAATTTCTGAATATATTTTAAGTTTATTTAGGTTCAAAATTGAGGAATTGAAAACCACTTTTCCATTTCCCATTTTTTCTTTTTTTTGGCATTCGGTTCATCAAGTTTTCAATTTCAACAATTAGTCGAGACTTTGAAGGGAGAAAGGAAAATGTCATTAGGACATTGTCAAGAGAATTTGTCGATGAACTCTAAGCTCGTTGTTCTTGTAAAAGTATAATGAAGATTTTCTGATAAATATAGTAGAAATATTTCCATGTAAGTAGGACGGGATATTTTATAAATACCAAATTTGTAAAAGTATGACAAAACATTTCTATATAAATAAGATTAACACTTTTACATAAATATAATAGAAATATGTTTGTATAAATTAAATTAGTGCTTTTATATTTATATTGAATTATCAGTTTAATCCATGTGAAAATATTTTTATATAAACACGATAAAAATTAATTCCTCACCCCATATTACTTCTCGCCCTTGCGTCATCAGTTTTCGCAGAAAATCTTTTTTTCAGACAGTTTACAAATTTGGGGGAATTTGCAAAAACAAACGGAATTGTTTATTTTTCTAATCACATCAAGAACTAATTATCGAAGGTTCTTCTGAAGACAAAAAGCCCATTCGATGACTGAATATTGTTGTGTTCCATTTCTTACTGTCCAACTTGCTAAAGGATTTACTGATTCAGTTTGAGCTTTTTCTTTCCACTGCTTAATTTCATCAAGAAGTAGTTATCAAAAATTTCTTTCTTAAGATAAAAATAAGTTGAATTCCATATCCAACTTTATTTTATCTTTTATTACTTTTTATATTTCATCAAGAAGTTGTTTTTGAACTTTTCTAAGACCAAAACTCTGTTGAATGACTTCATCCAGCTTCGTTTTGTCTTTTTATGGGATTCTGAGCGGAGGCATTCTATGTCCAAATGGCCCTATTTCCGGATTCATTTTGAAAAACTGTTCGGAAAGAACATTCGGGGTTTTGTTCTGAAAGAGACTAGATTTTCTATCTGAAAGAAGACCAGAGTTTCCTTCTCGAGACCATATTTTCCATGTCGAGGCCAGATTTCTTTCTTGAAGTCAGTGTTTTCTTCTGGAGAAGAAGCCATATTACCCTTCTTGGGGAGACCAGATTTTCTTTCATCTCTGGGTCCTCTGATTGGATTAAGATATCTATAATCCCTTTATGAAAAGGTTGAAGACAAGAATTAGAGATGAAAGAACTGGTAATTCATCCAGAAATTCCGTGACGAGAGTTTCGGACACACAAAATTTTATTTTTTAAAATTTGATTTCCTTTAATTTTCCAATTTTTTAAAGTTACTGTAAAGGTCACAAATGTGTTGTGCAGAATTATAAACGACCCTCAACTGCAGCTTTTTAATTCTAATTTCATTTTTCCTTTGTCACAAAATGAAAGTCAGCTTAATTTTTATATTTCTCTGAACGAATATTTTTCCCCCTGAAACCCATTCATTTTAGATACTAAAGTTGTTTAAATTAATTTCTTTATATTCTTCTACATTCTGAGTTTTATTAAAATTCAGGAAAGAAGTTTAAAAATGTTTTAAATTCAAAAATTCAGAGAAATTTTAAAAAATTCAAAAAAGAGAACTTCAAAATTTTAAAAATTCCCGAGTGGAAAGTTTTTCGTTCTTCTTCAAAAAACTCCGAGATTCAATTTTCCTTTAAATTTTTTTATTAAATTTAAAATTAATTTTTTTTGAGGATTTTTCCATAATTACAAATTCGACTTCCTCATTATTTTTTTTGAAAAAAATCTTTGAAATTTGATGAATCTTATTTTGCAGAAGTTTTGCATTTTCTGTTTTCAATCTACAAATTTGGTTTCCTGTCGAGACCTTCGGCGAGTTTTGTGTCCCAGAAAAGATGGAATTCCAAACTCAGAATTAGCGTCGAAATCTGTCTTCTGTTAAATCCGATTTTTGAAAGAGGATAAAATTAGAAAACAATGTAATTATGAACTCAAAAGTTTTTTTTCGAAAATAAGTACTTTATAGAATTAGAAACTTTGAAAAATATTTTTGGCCTATAAAAAAGTGTTTTTAAATTTTCGGCGTTTCACAAAGTTATTTCTTAATACTTTTTTATGAAAAAATTATCGGACGTGCAAAACTCGTTATTGGATTTGAATTTTTTGAATTGAAAAAAGTCTGGAAGTGAAAGAAACTCGGAGTTCGTGTTCCTGGCACGAACATAACATAACGAAATGAATCTTATTGTAGTTTAATTTTCGTTTTGATAAGTTTCTTTTCCAGATTTTAGTTTCGTAATAAAAAACGAGACAAAGTGAATTTTAATATTTCTTGATTTTTCGCTTCGAAATTTTTTCAAACATTTTTAACGACTCATCTGAACTTTTTGTGTACTTCTTACTTTTACATTTGTGTTTCTTTGTGACATTTTCACACTTTTTCTGTCAGTCTTTGACCCATTGAAAGCTTCGAATTCTGAATTTTTTGTTTACATCAGGATTCGACTCAACAGTGTTCAAACCCAATTGGTCCTTCCTGTCCTCTTTGCAAAATGTCTAAAACAATCAGCGTCCATCTTTTGTTTTTTTATAAATTCCGGATTTTCCAAAATTTGTTGCAAATTTTCCGAATCGTATAAAATTCAAGAATCCGGAAGTTTCTGGAGAATTCTAAAAATTCCCCTCGAAAAAAATTGTTTTTAATTCCTTCAACAGCGCCTTGGAACGAAAATTTTGAATCTCGAGTTCTTGGAGCCTCTAGAAAATTCTGAAAACTCATTTTAGGATAATTGCATAAAAAAGTTCATTTTTAATATTTATGACAACATCGTGGAAAACATTTCCTTATTTATGGATCCAAAAAGCCGAATCAAAAATATTTCTCCTGCAAGAGTACAAGGCGTTTCTCACGTACTGTGGTCAAGAATACGGACGGAAACTGCCCGAAGCTGTTTTTGTCTGGGATTGGACTTTAAATCTCGGGGACCTTGAGAACCTTAGAAATCTTGAGTTACGCATGAATTGATTTGATTTGATAACTCCTAATTTTGAAAGTGTGACGTGCTTTTTTCGAAAACAGGAACTTGATAAAAGGAAATGAAACCGCAATTTTGGGTAAAGAAATTTCCTATTTATAGTTCTTGAGAGTATTAGATTATGAACAAACAAGGCAATTTCTCGAGAAAAGTCCTCTATTACGGTACTTGGATGGAGATGCGATAGCTTTTACAAAATCCTAGATTTCCTCAAAACTTTCTGGACGATTTTTGATGATATGAAGCAATGAGGAAATTAAATGTACAGCTTTGACTCTTGAGCATAAAATTTTGGAAATTTGTGTCCAGACAATTTTCCGAATTTCATGACAAATATTTCTGTTTTGATAATAATCTTGTTTTAGAGCCTCCTGAAATTATACAAATATTGTCTTCCGCAATTTTCTGTCTCGGCTAGGAAATTTGTTTCGAGGTATTTCTCGAGTTTTGTTCTAAACTTTTCCTTTTTTCAATCATTAGTGTAATTGCAGTGTACTATTACTTACTTTCTACCCATATAGTTCCTCAATGTTTCGTGTCCTTCAGTAATTTATTTTCTCAATATCTCCAGACTCTTCCGCGTCTTTTCTTTTTGTTTTTTATTTTTTCTCTTTTTTCATGTTCCTTATTTTTTTACCCATTTTAAAATTTTTCTCATAAAAAGAGAATACGAAATTTAAAAAATCACAAAACAAGTGAAAATTATGTTTTCTAAAACCTCATTGATCCGAATGTATCTATTATGACAACAGAACAAGGGGATGAGCTGAGGATAAAACAAACTTTTTTGTTTTTGCGGCGGCGATGACAGATAAGTTTCAAATATTTTCTTGTCATTTTACGTGTCGACAAGATCAGGAGGAAAGCTCAAGGTTTGAAAAATCACATTTTTTCTTGACAAACTTAAAAGCAAAATATTTTTATTTTTCATAATCATAATTATTAAGAGTAGTTTTTATTTTTTAGAATATTCGAAAATTACTTTTGTATTTCTTCTGTAGTTTTTCTTAAGCTGTATATAGAATTACTTCCTCTTTTTTACAGTAGATGAAACCAATGTATTTCTAATTTTTAAATTATAGTTTCTGAACTCTATAATTTTCACACGGTAAATTTTCATCATTTCCAGTTGTCATTCACAGAACGGCAGGAATTTACAAGGAAGTAATTTCTTCCAAAATAATTTTCGAGATAATATCATATTTCCTGGATAACATTGAAACTTACTTCAGCAGTATTGAGGTTCTTTATTTATGAGACACTTTTTAGGATTTATTTGTCTTTTAGATACTTTTTTTGGAAGAAGGAAATTAAACAAATATTTTTTGGAAACTTAATTAGGTTTTTCATTTTTTGGATTTTCAATAATTCCGATGATTTTTAAAACTTTTTCGGATTTCCCAATTTTTACCACCCGTTACTTTCTTATTAAAATTAATCCGAATTGAATTTTTAAATCCATATCCGTCTGCCCCCAAACATGTTTGTTAATTCCTAATCCTTTTAAGTATGTTTTTGTGACCAACCTACATGATTTTTGAAAATTTATTTTCTTATTGTTTTAAACACGGATTATCTCAAAGAAAATATATACTCATGGTGAGAGAATATTTTCCTATTATTGAAAACAGACTATACTAAAAAATTATATTTAAGCCAAATATTTTCAAAATGAGGTTTTATTTTTTTCTTAAAATGAGTTATGTTTTTAAAGTGATTTTTTATTTTTCTCCTAAACATAAATTAATTTTCTAAAACGGATTTTCATATTTTTCCAGACATGTACTACTATAAAAAATTTTCTTCCGGCTCCATCTGTCAAAATTCATCGAAGATATAAATAATCAATTTAATTGCAGTTTTAAATTAATTAGCCCTTATAATTTCGACATGACTTATGTGTTCTTTGAAGGCAGAAGTTGCTATAATTTCGAAATTTTCCTAATTGTCTTGAAGTTATTCTTTATTTCCTAACTTTTTTTATTTTTCACCTTTTTATCAACATCCATTTTTATTTGATCATTTTCTGGAAATAAGGATTATGAAGTTTGTCGGCATGAATTTTATGGAAAAAGTTCCAGAAGGGCATCATTTTATGAGATTATTTTTTCAATTTTCTAGACATTGTTAGTCTTGGTAAACACTTGTTATTTTTTGGAAATTGAAGGAAGTACACTTGACTGGAAAAGTCTGTTTTATAAATACTGAGCATCTCTGGAGATTCGTATCGAAACAATTTCTCAAGAAATCTACTTTAATTTTCGCTAGAATCCTTGGTTTTAAACGTGAATCAAAATAGCTTAGGAACTTCAGGAAATTTGTTCCGAGGCAATTTCGTAGAAGTTGTTATATTTGTTTTTACAAAAACAAGGTATTTGGAACATCTTGTCAATCTAGCGTGAAATTTGAGTTTCCAAAAATCAATTAAAATTAATTAAAGTTTGAAGCTTACACAATTTCTGAAAATTATCTGAGATATTTTTGTCACAATATTCATTTTTAATTTTCACAACAGTGTAGTTATAAATAAAAAAGTATTCGTCTAGAATCTTTTCAGGCTGATTCTCATTTTTCAACGCAAATCTAGCCCCAAAGGTCATTGACGCATTTTTAACGAACCAGGCTTTCTACTGACCAAGAATTGTTTTTAAATTTTTTCGACTTTCTATTTTCGGAAGATTCCCAGGTGTCTTTGACCTCAGACTTACGATAAACAATTTCTAATTCTAAATTTAAGTTTAGATTTATTTCGAATGCCACGTGCATTTAATTTTTCTATTTTACAACTAATACTGTAGAATGCTTCTATATTCCATTTTTCGTAATTAGTTCGCAAGTAATGTTTTTATTTTTGATTTTGTTTTTCATAATTACTTTGTAAATGATACTTTTAAAAAAGGAAGTTTTTTGCTTTCTTCGAAACCCAAGAAACCAATCACATTATTTCCCAAGTCTGTTGGATAACAATAGAATACAAAAAATCTTTTTTGCCACTATTCTTTCGAAAAGTTTTTTGTTTCAGAGTTTTTGTGGATTTTGGATTCTGGCGATATGGATTTTTTTGTTTTCTACAATCCTGGGAAATTAATAAATAATCGAAATTCATTGAGTCATTTATTTTTTATAATCCTTTTAGCATGACGAAATGGATAAATATATGGTTTTTGGGGAAATGAAATTAATGGAGAATATTTTTGGGGAAATGGATCTGATGATAAGGGTATTTTTGACAAAGTGGACGTAATACCAAGAAATACTTGGTTATTAGTTCTTGGTGCGAAAGTCGCTTTGACCTTATGCATTCAAGATTAGAGAAAAGTTTACTTCTTTGACATGCAGTACATAATGCCAAGGTCGTTTTTTATATTTCGGCATTTGAGGCGGAATGCCAATTCGAAATTTTTAACTCCGTTTACAATTTCAATTTTTCAAAATTAGTTTTTTAGAATTAATTTTTATTGTCCAAGATTTCTGATTTCTTATTTTTGACCCTAGAGAATTGAATTACGATATTTATAATTCAAATCCTTTTCTCTATTGCCCCCAATTATCCCACCTAACAATTTTTTACCTTCCTGCAAAAAGAGAAATTTTTTCCATCCTTGCTTTCTAGGAACTTTTCAACATTTCAGAAATTTCTCATCAAAAATCAAATCCTGTCTTCTTCTTTCCGGTCTCACGTAATTTGGGATTTCACTTTATTAAAGGACATGTTATATTCGATATTTTACGGATTTAATTATTTTTTAAAATGGGAGTCCTGGAAAACTTTTTGAGTCATCTGAATTCTCTAGCTCTAAAAATTGCAGAAATTTGTTTCGAGGCAAATTCCGTGAAAAGATTTGTTTTCATCTTTCATGATAGTAACATTCTAAAGAATCTGAAACTGGATTTTAAAAGTTCCCAAAATTTGTGTCAAAAAGTCTATTCTTTTCTATAATTTTATTTAAGAACCTTCGGTTCCAATTTTACGAATTTAACTATATTAATAACAACTTTAACTTAATTTTAAAAAGCATTGAAAAATAATCGATTTGGAGTTATCTCGAATTTACTGCGGTTCTTCCTCTAAGTTAATACACACATTAACTTTCTTACCAGAAGATTTACTTTATTTTAAAAACATGTTGAAAAATAATCGATTTCAAGTTGTCCAGTATTTACTGCGGTTCTTCCTCCAAATCCAGTATACACGTTAATTATTTATCTGCATTAAATTAGCCCAAACTGCTGGATGCCACGCTTGACTCAGTTTTGTTCGTTTTTCCAGTTTTTCCGTTTTCTACGAGTGTCAATAGGGCAATTTGAAAAAAAAAGTAAAAAAGTGAAAAAGTGAGAAAAGTCAGAATCGAAGATTCCGTGGGATTCAGAGCGTCATTTCTGAATTCTACTTTTTCATATTTAATTATTTTTAATCTTTCAAAGATTATTTTGAATATTAATGTAAAAAATATTTCGCTTTGTTTCTCGGTCCTGGAACGAATATTTACCTTTTTATCGTATTTCTTGATTCTAAAAAGATTCCTCCGTGAATCTTAACGTGAAATATTTTTTACTTTTCTTATTATTTTAAAAACGACTTTTCATTTTTATGAATTCCAATAAAAATAGTTTCCTACTTTATCTCATTTCCGGCTCCCGGAAGGATTTTTTTTACGAATCTTAACGTGAAATATTTTTAAAATTTTATTTCCCTTCTTGGTTTCGAAACGATTGTTCATTTTTTTATGAATTCTGACGCGAAGGTTCATTCTATTTTAACTCACTTCCGGGTCCTGGAAAAACTTTTTCGGAGATCCTAACATCAGGTATTTTTTACCATGTCGTATTCCTTGATCTCGGAGCGATTTTTCAATTCCGTGGATGCTGCTCGAATTGTCGTTTCCAATTTTATTTATTTTAACAGAAGTTTTTCAGATGACTTTTTTCAAGGAAGTAGAGAATGTCTCGGACACTGCCGGAGGAGTTCAGGCTCTGGAAAGTTATCTCCCAAATTCTGTCATCTATGTCGTACTGTATATTCTAGCACTACCTCCGAATTTACTTCTAGCTTACATGGGATTGAAGCCGGGTCTGATAACGTCCAGAGTAAAGTACCCGACACTTGGCATGAGTCTAGCTAATCTCTTTGGATTGATTGGATTTCTTATTTTGAATTTTGTTTACTTATTTGCTGTTACAAACGATGTAAGTTTATCTTAAAATCAATTTTTATGTGTGAATAATCATTTGTTATCTAAGAAAAATTATCCCGTAATATATAAGGGAATCAATTCACTATGTACGAAGACTAATTTGCTGTATATAACGCTTAATTTGATATACGAAAAGTTTTTTGCAGATGAGGTTATCACTTTTCACAGCCAGTTTCCTCAGGACAGTAGTCTACAACTCCACTTACGTCTGCTACTTTCTCTTCCCCGTCCTCGCTATAGATCAATGGCTCTACATTTGTCAAAATTGTCAACTACAGATAAAAAGTCTCTGTACAATTATCGCGATTTGTTTCGCGATCCCCATGATCGTTGCTGTCTATGATTTATTTCTACAAGATGTGATATTATACGACTACATGTTTCTCTACATCCGGATGTCACCATACACAAATGTGGTGAGTTTTCTACAAATTAAATTCATTGGAATTTCCTAGCATTCTGAAAATCGAAATCTGGAATCAAGTATTCCCGGAGTTTGAAAAATTCAAGAATTCCTGTTAGGGCCATTTCGCAAAAAATCCATTTCCAACTTTTGTTGATATATTTTTGGAAAGAATCCGGAATTCTGGATGTTTCTAAATTATTCTAGGAATTCGTGTTGAGACAACTTTGTAAACATGACCTTTTCATACTTTTTTAAATGTATAGTTATTCATGTAAAAAAATTGATCCATGGCCTTTAATGTATTTTTTATTTGTTTATTTTACACTTGATTACGTCTGAAATATTTTCCAGACCTTATCCATCATTGATGAATCTCGAAAATTCCGGACTCCGGGAGATTATATTAAGTAATATTAAATTTAAATTTTTCAGTTTTTCTTCTTTGTGATGGCTCCGTCGTTCTTCATTTTCTCCTTTATCTGTAACCTGATTGTTCTTTCATCCATTGTTCAACGACAATCGAAAACTGCTAGGAAACAAATCGGAAGGACCATGAATCCACGACAACTCCAGCAGCACAAGGCCATCGTCTACACCTACATTTTCCAGGCCTTCTTGCCCCTCGTCCTGGCGACTCCATACTACATTGCCAGTAAGTGTTGCTGTTAATCCTTGAATTCTCCGCATAAGTAGAGTAAAAAACAAGCGCATTTCTGCATAGAAACTTAAGCAACTAATTGTTAATGAACTAGCGCTCTGGTGAGAAGTTACAGTACTTTCGTCTTAATGCCAAGAAAACAAACTACTGCATAACGTCATTTTGGTTTATCCTAAAAAATTTAAATAATTTAAGGCTTATTTTATATAAATTGCATTTTTCAGATCTTTGTTTCATCTTCCATGTTGAAATTGATGTCAAGTGGTTTATTGTCGGCGAAGCTATTATTGGAGCCCATCCTTTAACTAATGCCTTGACTACTTTCTTCTTGAGACCCTACAGGAGAGCTTTCAAACAGATTTCACCTTTTCCCAAGACTTCTCTCACAAGAAAGTACAACTCCATCCACGAGGAAACACCCACTCTTCACGTCACTTCTGCTGCTGTCGATTTGTAATGCCAGACAAAACCAAAAAACTTTTGCCTTTCAAAATTCAAACTACGGTTACATTTGAAAAACTTTTAAAATCATTCCAAGATTAGTTTTTAAATAAACTTTATCTTAACCTCATTATCAATCTATTTCATCTACAGTTTCTGGATAATCATTCCAGACGCTCCTCCACCTCCATTGCAAAGACTTGCATAGCCGAATTCTCCGGATTTCAGGACGTGGACAAGATGGGCAACGAGACGAGCTCCAGACATTCCGATTGGATGACCAATTGAGACTGCTCCTCCATGAGGATTAACCTTAGCCGGGTCCAAGTTGTACTTCCTCGTAACAGCAATCGGAACAAGAGAAAACGCTTCGTTGAATTCCCAGATAGCAATATCCTTCTCCTTCAATCCTGCCTGTTTCAAAAGTTTCGGGACGAGGAATCCTGGAGCGATGGAGAAATCAATCGGATGAGTTGCCGCATCCCCATAAGTGACAACTCTCGCTAATGGTTTAGCTCCAATTTCTTTGGCTTTTTCTGCTGTGGCCAGAACTAAAGCACAAGCTCCGTCATTAAGGGTAGAGGCATTTCCAGCCGTAATTGTTCCATCTTTGGTGAAAACTGCTTTAAGGGAACGGAATTTGTCTGGATTAACCTTCGAAAATTCTTCATCAATTTTAATAACAGTTTCACCCTTCCTGGATTTTACCGTAACTGGAACAACTTCAGGGCCAATACTTCCATTCTAAAAATGTCAGTACAATAAAAAACAGAAATCCAACAAGCACTAACCTTCCATGCTTCTGCGGCTCTTCTGTAGCTTTCCAAAGCATAGGCATCTTGATCTTCTCTCGTGATTTTGTTTTCCTTAGCTGTTTTTTCTCCACAAACTCCCATGTGGATCTTGTCATAAGCATCAGTCAATCCATCGTTGACGACTCCATCGACGACTTTGAATCCCCCATAGGGCAAGTCTCCTCTAGGAACATAAAAAGGAACATTGCTCATGCTCTCCATTCCTCCTCCAACAACAATTTGCTGGTGATTTAATTGACATTGCTGAGCAGCCAGCATCAGAGCTTTCAATCCGGAAGAACAGACTTTATTAACAGTAGTTACTGCGGTCGAAATATCCAATCCAGCACCCAAGGTAGCTTGACGAGCAGGGGCTTGTCCAACATTTGCTTGACATACTTGTCCAAAAAATACTTCTTGAACAGCTTTCGGTTCAACTCCAGCTTTCTCTACAGCAGATTTGATCGCGATGCTTCCAAGTTGAGGGGCAGTCAAGGAGGACAGAGAGGAACGGAAAGACCCAATAGGGGTTCTAACAGCAGAAAGAATCACTGCTTCCTGAACAAGTTACAGATCAGTTTCATATAAAAATTTCCCAATCAATTCATAAAGATTTCTAAATCAACCTATAAGAGAAAGTTTAAAGTTATCCTTATATAAAAATCCTTGGGTAGATTCATATAAAATTTCTAAACTACTTTCGAATTAACATTCCCAAATTCAAACCTTGATTTCTGCCAACTTTCTAGCAGAAGTCGAAAGTTGACGCTTAGCAATTAAACCGCTCATCCTTTTTCCTGAAAAAAATAAAGAATGAAAATCACCGAACTATTCACGAGTTTTTCCAAAAATCTGATCATTGATCAATGTGTTCGAAATCATTATCATCAAACAAACTATGACAGAATCCGCCTATCGATCCACACTTTGTTAAAAAAACCACGTTTAAAAAGAAAAAATCAAGATATGTGAAAAGTACTCTTGCAACTTTGACTAGAAACTCTTCGAGAGAACTTAGAAAACGGACAAACGCATCTCGTCAAAAAAAACTCTGGCCTTTGGGTGGTCGATGATCGAAAGAACCACGCTTACGAGATACTGATAAAAGGTATGAAAAGATTAAGACCTTATAGAAACACAAGAAATAATCCAATTAAATTTATCAAAAAACTTTCAGTTACAAAACAATTACAAAACTTAACCGCTTAACAACGCTGAACAAGAACAGCAGTTGCCTCTCCTCCTCCGTTGCAAATAGCAGCAACTCCATA
>VOSG01000394.1:22349-34425 GCA_009761265.1 Halicephalobus sp. NKZ332 | reverse complement strand
TCCGATATCTCAGATCTCATTAATCCGACACCCAATTCCCAATTCTGACCCCGAATTCGGAATCTACGGGTCCTGTTACCCTATTATAGATCATTTTTACCCGAGACTAGGGGTACTTTTGTCTTTGTGCCAAGAAAAAGTCAAAGTTACAGAGAATGGCTCTTAAGTAGTTTCCACTTACAATATCCTCATTTTCACCATAATTTGTGGCAGTTTATCAAAGCTCTAAATATCTTCATGTTCACCTCTTCTGCACAGAATAAAATGAAGTTCACTATCGCTGAAAATAACCGAATCTTTAAAGAATAAAACATGAAATCCATCTTTTATCTTAATTCGAACAATGCAGAGTTATCATTTCGTGATCACAGGTTTGGATGAGCTTTCCGTGGACTTTTCCAAAATCGTTTGTGTCCCTGTTATCAATAAAACCAATGTGAAATGCTTTTTGCCAAGGGAATTAACGCGATGAATCCCTGTTATCAACGAGGAGATGAATAAGATAAGTTGTTGCCGACACCACACGAATAGTTCGTTAGCGATTTTTTTACGGAGAGCTATGGGTGGAAATATGACAGCAAAGCAAAAAACAGGTATAAAAACACATTTCCTCTACTTTCTGATCACCCTCCCAGGATGATGAAAGTCTTTGTTCTTCTCTCCATTTTCTTCCTCTTCCTCGACGTTGCTCAAGGGGATTGCCCAAGTCAGTTTATTGTATAATGTAGTTAGCGTCAAAAAAAGGGTTTTTCAGGTGGCTGTGTAGATAAAATCAACAACTGCCAAGACTACCTTGCTCAATGTGAAGATCCTAAATACAGAACACTCATGCTCAAAAAATGCCAATGTACCTGTCAACTATGCGACAAATGTACGGACTCGGATCCAAACTGTCCAAGTTTCGCGCAAAACGGATTCTGTACAAGTCCGTTCTATCAGAACATTTGGGACCAATGCATGAAGTCCTGTAAAATTTGTTCATCTTAAAAAAATCACACATTATCATATCAAAAAAATAAATAAACACTAAATATTACTTTTTATTGTTAAGTGATTCATAAAGAAGTTACTAATTATCTTGATTTTCCTCATTTCCAACCACAGTAAAACATAACATTTTCACGTTTCCAGCTGATTGAAACACAACTTGTTTGTTGTCATCTATTACATCTATGTGGACTTTAAAAAACTTGATCTATGGAATTGACAAATATTTATAATATAAATTTTTTCATAATAAAAAACACAAAACTTTCTTATCTTCATTTATTGTAGTGTTATTAATTTCCTGTGGAATTCTTTGATCTTGTAACAGAACCGTAAAGTTAATGTTTCCGTCGAGAAACCACATTTTCTATCCAAACTCTGTTCTCCCACATTTTTTAGATATTCTGATTATTGAACAATGGAAATTAAGCCGCAAGTGATCGACTAGTTATCTTACTTCCTTATGCTTATCAATCAAATACAACGAGGTTGAGAAGTCTAATATTCACAATAGGGGGTTGCTTATTTTTCCTTTAGATCAACTAAGCGATAATTTTATCTGTGGATTTCATAGACTTCGTAGATCATGTTTTATGAACTAAAATTACATAAACAACTGTTATTTGCATTCAACTTCTCCGCCGGTCTTCTCCCGGATCCAATTACAGTAACTGCTGACTCGGACATAGGTAGCTGAAAATTATATTTTCGAAGAATAAACTAATTGCAACTCACTGATTTCCAGCAAGTCAATCCGGTTTTCCGGCAAATTGTGGAGGCCATGGATAGCGGAGGCGATTCCGACTTTGACCCATCTTCCATCTTTCAAAAGCATTAAAGGCCCTCCACTGTCTCCGGGAAGTCCCCCGGAGTTGAGTCCTCCGACACAAATTTTCTCGACGCAATTGATCAATGTCTGGTTTTCAAGAGGTTCACGTAACTGCATCATGCGTTCTTCAGCGACATCGGGGACAGTCCTGGAAAGCTCATCAAGGCTTTCCACAATAGTGTCGTTTCCTTTGTCTATCTGGATGTATTCGAAGACGGTTCCCCAACCAGCTCCGACAAAAATTTGATCACTTTCGAAAGTTGTATTTTCTTCCAGACAAATAGGAGAAACGAATTCGTCGAATTCTAAATTTTCGGAGATCTTGACCAATGTGATGTCGTTGGAAACTGTAATTGGAGCGAAATGGGCATGGGTGAAGACTTCTGCAACACGGACGACCTTGGCTTTCGTTATGTTTGTAGAACCATATCTAACTGAAAAGCAGATTTTCAAGCGATATTGGAAAATAGTCTTCAAATATACATCCACTCACCGAGGAAGGATTCTGGTCGACTTTCGCCTCCGTTGACACAATGAGCGGCAACCAAGATCCAATGTTCGTGGATTATGGATCCAGTACAAGCAAAGATTCCGGAATCGTGGATGTATTCGAAAACAACAAGCCAAGGCCAATCTTTTTCTTCCGCAACATCCCCTCCGAGGATTCTTTTTTCGTTATTAACATCGGCATTGAAGATTTTTGAATATTTCTCAACAGAAGGAGAAATCCCACAGTTTTTCGATTCCGAAATTTGGAAAAAAGTATTGAGAATTAAAAGGATAAAAAAAATGACCTGACTGATCATAGTAATAAAAAGAATTTTTTTCAACAATACGATGCCCGAAGCAACCAGAGAAAAGAATCTAAAAATGACTTACAATGATTCATTTTCCATGCCTCGGGAATTTATTTATTAAAAACGTTCATCTATTTACAAAAAGCAATTTCGACAAACGTTTCCTAGTTTTTACTTTATGTTTGATTTTTTAAATTTAGTATGGTACTAGTCCGATACACTTCAAGATAGGCACTCCACTTCTTCCAAGGTTGTCTTGTGGATCCAGCCACAGTAATTCTCGATCCGAGTGAACAACACTGTAAAGGGGATTCCAAAAATCTTAATCCAAAGCCAGCAAACTTACTTGTGTCTACTGTATCAAATCTGTTATCCTGAATTGTTCTGATTTCTACCTCAGACAGTAATCCCACTAATATCCATTCTCTGTTTTTCAACAACATTAACGAAGCTCCTTTTTCGAATTTGAAACTTTGGTTATTCACTCCATGAGTACAAATATAATCTTTGGAATTTCTCGTTGTTAGTTTTTCCCTGAAATTAATACACTCTTCCACATCGTCACTTTTCATCAACATCCTTTCTCTCAAAATATTTGATTCTTTAAAAAGAACGTTTTTTGAGTCTTCATCGAGGATAATATCTCTTTCTATAGTATCGTTTCCCACAGTATCATCTTTGGCTATTTCCAGATCGAGACCCCATCCGGCTGCCACAAATATCTCATTGGAAGACGTATTACCGTAGTCCTTGTATATACAAATTGGAGACTGTTCTGGACCGAAGGGGATTAAGTCCTTTAATTGGACGAGAGCGATGTTGTTGATGAAGAAAGTCGAGAAATTTTCATGTCTGTGAACTTGAGAGATTTCGAAATTCACCAAGTTCTCTCGGTCGGTCCCCCCGAGTTGAGCTGGAAACTACGGTTAGTCGGGCTTTGGAACTCCGTTAATCTATAGCTCATGCGTATAAACAATGTAAAAATGAAATTTATACAGTATAATAGACCTATCGTAAAGGAATAAACACCGAAATACATGTATTTGGACAGATACAGTATCTTCTTACTTGCCAATCATGAAAATGGCGATTTCGGAACAAAGATTACTCGTTCAGATGAGTTTTTTGAAACACTTATATTTTTTTAGAAATACTAATCTAATATCGCTACTTTTTAAACTGACCTTCGCCATGAGAAAATTCCGTCGTGGCACAACTCCCGGGAATGAGGACCCACCTGGGATGGATGATGACCCCGTTGCAAAAGTAATCTTCGCTGTTCTTACTAGCGATATGAAGGTACGCTATCCAGGGCCAGTTTTTTTCTAGATCCTCTAGGAAAGTTTCATTCAAAGATTTTTCTTCAAAAAAGGTTTCTGTTTCGTTTCGCAAAAATCCGTACAAATTTGAAATGGGAGAAATCCCGCACTTTTCAAATAAACTTTCCGAATAAAAAATAATACTGGAAAAAATTAACAGGAGTTTTTGAAATAACATTTTTCGAAAATGATACTAGAAAAATTAACAATATTTTTTGAAATCAAATGTTTCGAATATGAGGTTTTCTGCTGTCTGCTTCCGGAAAACCATGAATCACAAAAATTTTCAGTTTTTCTTACATTGAATCACGTCCACTTTTAAGAATTGTAGGGGACTAGAAGCTGGTTTAACGAAAGAAGTTCAAAGTCGAAAATGATTCAAAAAGTATTCTTGTCGAAAGCACTACTCAGGACATCTCCAAAGCAATTGTGAAGTTAGAAGATACTGATCCTAACATGAACGATGTACTATTGGCTTGTTTACTATAAAGTCGATCGATAATCTTTTAATTTGAGTGTCATATTTTCCAGGCTAATTTTATCTATGGTCAAAAAAACTTCTAAAAATTCAAAAAATCGAAGCATGGTTCTCTTTATCAAGCTCTGAGCAAATCTCAGACTCTCCAATGATCGTGTATTTTTATCAGTTGAATTAAGTCATACTCACGTGTCGTTTTTCTTCGGGCAGTTGTGCGAAAATAGTCCCGCTAATTGTTGTCCAATACTCCAGAACTCAACCAGTTTTTAGAAAACTCTATTGTAAATTTAAAATGCTTGATAAATACCCTTTTTCTTGGGTTTGGAGTTATTTTTCGGTTCTTTTGTGGAGTGGAGATAAAAAAAGACTAACGTTTTTGAAACTATTTTCGTTACTTCAACTGACGGAAGGGAAATGTACCCAGATTTTTGGAGTCGGAGCTAGAATCGCAGAAATTGTTGTAAGTTTTATTTTGTTTAGGAATTTATTAATTTTAAAAAAAATTAGTTTTTTTCTTTAAAAAATATTTTTTTCTAAAGGAACTTGCTTGATTGAGATAATCTATAATATTTCCTAACTTAATTTTTATATCTTTATTAGTCATCAGGGAAAGTGCATAATCTAAAAATTATATACTTAGTTTTGAAAAATTGTTTTGATTAGGGGAAGTGGAACAGAAAATAAATTTCAAAATATGATCAAAAAGTATGGAGCGAAGAACAAAGTACTTGTTTTTTTCGACAAATCGATGTATGAGATTTCGTACTTTTTCTCTATTTTCGTGTTCTAGACGAAAGCAACAAAAACAGGGAATGGATCTTGACTAATTGTTTGATAAAATACACAATCAAATGTATCATGTATAAAATCCTCGATCGAATTACAATCATTCTTGCCAAGTATGTATCCATTACTTAAAAGTACACAGTAGCCTTAAAGCAAGTACTGAAGTACCAGTTATATGTGTACCACAGATCGGATTCTTCGTTTAATTTTAAAAAATTCACTATGTGTATTTTCGGGAATTTTAAATTTTTTACTTGCAATTAGGTTCTGAAATTTGCCACTTCCACTAATTATTTTCTCTTTTGCTTTTGGCTCATAAACCTCCCGGAATTAGTTTTGATTGACCTCGTTCTATAATCACAGAAAATTACTGATAACTTTTTTTTGCTGTACTCTGTCTTTTTCAAGGAATTAATCTTTGTCATAAGACATACCATGGAAGATAAAAAAAACTGTATGATACTCATTCATGTGGAGTATAAACGTTTACGTCAATCAATCATTCCAAATAATAAAGTGTAAAGGTGATTAAAGTTTTTCAGATAAAGAATATGGTAAATTAGAGAATTTGATATAACAATTATCGTAGAACATAAACTGTTATATAAATTAATATCCTCTTTTTTAAAGAAATCAACACATTTCCGATGACGAAAATTTTCAGTGCGATATTGTGGAATACATTTTCGGGGCCAGGTTCAGAGTCGGATTCACTCGGTTTTTCGTGGGGCTGCCTTTCCTAATACCCCCTCCCATACCCAGATGGTGCAAAGTCACACCTGTCTTCATCAACGGAGTCCGATGTTACCTCTACAGTCCCACGGAAGAGATGAAGAAGACCGACGCGATCATCGTCTATATTCACGGAGGGGGCTGGTGTCTGGGAAAACCAGGTATAGGTTTTACTAATGTACTGTAATTGATGAAAACTGAAATTTCATAGGCATTTTAAAGACTTTCCAGAATGCTGTAGAACCTGGAAATGTTTTAGAAGTAATTTCCATGATAATTAGGATGAAAAATTTCAGCTTATTTCAACTCTATAGTTTTCCCCATAGTGAAGAGACTCGGGATCACGATACTTTCGATAGACTACAAACTCGCTCCAGAAGCGGTCTTTCCTTCCCAACTCAACGAATGTGAGAAAGTCGTGAAAGCTGTTTTCGAAGAATCATATTCCTTCCTCGAGATCGACAAATCCAAGATAATCCTCATGGGTGACAGTGCTGGAGGGAATTTGGCAGCTTCTATAAGCCAAAGATTATTGAGAAAGGAATTACAAAATTATATAAAGTGCCAAGTTCTGATTTATCCCGCCACGAATATCACGGATTTCCAGACTCCCTCGTATCAATTTTTCGAAAGGAAATACAGAAACACAGCGATCATCCAGTCGAAGATTTTCACGACACTGATGTTAATGTATCTAGGCATAGATACGAAGTGGAACAGAGCTGAGAAAGTCTTGTTGAACAGACATGTGTCGAAGTACTGTCATCTTAAAAACATCAAAGTTTTAAATTTCTATTTTCAGAGAAGTGAGAGATTCCAAATTTTATCAAACTACAGTGGACCATAACCTGATTCCTCCGAAATTCAGAAGCGGAGATTTCTACGATCGACCAGAACATCCAGATCCGGATCCTGAATTGGTGAAAGATTTCGAGCCTTTCGTTTTGAACCCGGAAGTCAGTCCCCTCCTAGGAAAGGACCTGGAAAGTCTGCCGGAAGCCTATATCGTCACCTGTGGCTTCGACATCTTGCGTGACGATGGGGTTCTCTACGCCAAAAAACTTGAGTCCTACGGTGTACCTGTGACATGGAACCACTACGAATATGCTGTTCATGGCATTCTGAGTATTACTGTGAGTAAGCACAGGAACGTCATGATGAAAGACTTGATTAATTTTCTCAAAGAAAAAATTTGAAAAAACTTCTCTTTTATTAGGATTACTGTAAATATGCAATAAAATTGAAGTCTATTTTATTTGAAAAGAAATCCAGGATCAATAGACCCAAATTGGACACGTTGTGTCTGGGTCATTGAAAGCAGAGCTTGAAGCGGGAAGAGATTCCAAGAAAGAGGTTGTTTTGGGAAAACTGGTAATTGAAAAGAGTCTGGAGGAAAGATTGTTGAATACCCTGGTTGTCCCGTGGAGTCGAAGGTAGGAGTTGTACAAGATCCCTAAAATACAGTACTTTAAAGGCAGAAACTATTAAAAAGTTAAAAATAAGTTTTCTCGGAAGTGTCTCAAGGTGAATCACTATTTTTCAAAACTGGTGCTCAATCAATGAAGAACCTAAACCTACCGTAGAGCTCATTTTGTTTACTGTTGTACCTAGTTTTTCTTGAGATTTTCCCTCTTGGATTCTGTCGTACAAAGTTTCGAGAACATCTGCTAAGACCTTTTTTTTCGATTTATGTGGCTTTTCAAAGAAAAGTGTCGAGTTCTTCCGAGTTGGGATTTTCTTAAAAGATAGATCCAAAGGTTGACTCGTCGAAGGAGAATCCTCAATGAAGGATGAAGATAACGATGAAGATAAAGGAGAAGATAAAGAGATTTTGTTTTCCTTTTGACCATTTTTTCGAAGAATTGAAGTCACTCTTCTGATAGATCCAAAAGTCTTCATATGCTGAAAATTGCACAGATGTTTTATTTGATTAAATTCAAAGAACTTAAACTAGGATACTTCAAAAAGAAACCCACTTCCACCAGCATTGTATCTCTCTCGTGATTGTGTCCCTTGCAAACCATAGCAACAGGGTCCCCAGGAGAAGTGATAACTCTCGAGATGCACCTGTTCTTGACATCTCCCTCGTGACTACGGTAGCAGTAGATGCATTTCCAGTACTTCCTTCCGCGCGGAGTGGCCCTGTCGAACCAGAAAAGGTATCCGTCGACAAGAAGGACGTCTCTGTTTTTCTCCGACTTCAGGACTTCGTATGGTGGCATTGGGGAATCTGAAACACTGCTACAGTACTCTCAAAAAATGTATCGACTGGAATAGTATCGTTACAAAAACTTGGGACGATTACTTTACAAAATCACCCAACACGAATTTTCAGAATTTCGAAATTTGTTTTAAGTTGCTAGTCATCACGAAGATTAATTTCTTACGGAATTGAGCGACACGAATTTCAAAATCTAGGGAATTCCAAAACCTATTTTCAAAAAATATTAAAAATCCGTACTGAATTCTGAAAAAATCCAGTCCTTCGAAGAAAAGTCCAGACACTTATTCAAGAAAGAGAGTCCATGAAAAGGCCCAATCAAGACAGTATACCAAGAAAACTCCCTAATTAACCGAGGACGTGACGACTTTGATATTTTTGAATTAAAAAGATATTTTAAAAAATGGTATCTTAAAATTAAGACATTGTTCAAAAAAATGATATTCTCGAATTAAAATAATGCTCAAAAAAGAAACGGTTGCTCTCGGTTCCTTGGGTTAATGGTCGTTATCGTCTTTTTTCTTCTTTTTTCGTCTTTTTTAAACTTGGTTCAATCAACGCCTTTCGAAGAATTTTCGGAAACAAGTGGGGTTTTAAAGTATATAAAAAAATCAACCTTGAAAATCGAGAATCATTAGATTCATAAATTAAGAATCGGAAATTAAAATTCCTGAAGCACAAAAAATATATTCCCGAAATCAATGTCTATGAAAATGGATACTAAGATCAAAAAGTTAATCTTCTAAAGTACATAGAAATCTAATCTTCAAAATCGGAGATCATTAAAGTTGGAAATGAAGAATCGAAAATTAAATTTGCTAGATAGATTTGAAAATTAATCCTTGGAAATTATTATTTATGAAATTGAGATCAAAAATTAGAGTTTTTACAGTAAGCAGAAGAATTAACCTTGAAAATTGAGATTCGTTAGATTAAAAAGAATTGAACATCAGAAATTGAAATCTTCAAAACGTTTGCAAAAGTCAACTTTGGAAGTTTGTATTTATGGAATTAAATACTTATAATTATAATTGAACTTTTTAAAACATATTCCAGAAGTAAACTTCCATAAATGTGTGGAATAAAAAGTTGAAATCGAAAACTAGAGTTTATTAACTTGGAAAGTGAAGTTAAAAACTGAGACTCATTAGGTACATTTTACAAAACAGTCCTGCATCAATGTGACGATATCTCAAGAACTTTCCATTTAGGGCTTATTCAATGTTGCAACTTTTTTAAAAATCAAAATTTCATTCAAAAATAATTTTTCTAGTCTTTTATCTTTAATACCTTCTGTACGAACTTTGTATTCTTATTTTTCAATTACAAAAGAAAAACGAAAAAAGGGAATTTTTTATTGAATTAAAAAAAGAAAAATAATAAAAAAATTTTATCTTTCAATTTTTTACTTTAAAAAATCATTAAAAATTTCATCTTTCTATTTCGAAAAATCGGGAGACTTTTCTCCGAATTGTCGAAGAACGATGGGATTTTATCTTCGCATTCCGTGTTGAAGTTATCTGAGATTAAGTGAATCACTTTTCGAAAGTTTAAAAAAAATCACAACACAATTTATTTTCAATTTTTCTTTTTCAAATTAATCATGTTCATATCATCGCCTAAGGCAAAATTGCAAGTTTGTTGATTGTCATTTGCAACCAAAGAATCAACAAGGGTCACCGTCGACGATTCTCGAGTTTTTACAAAGCAGGTAATCGAAGAGAAGAAAAACGACTAATCGGCCGATTTTCGACATCTTGAAAGAAATAAATAATCAAAAAGTCGGAATTCTGATTTTTTCGATGAAAAAGAAAAACGATTGTTTCATTTATTCCTTTTGTCAGGGTAGAACATTGAGAAAAATTAAATAACCTTATGAAACGTGAATTTCGAACCTTCCTATTTAAAGAAGTTCTTCTGAAAAACAACCTTTGAACTCTTTTTGAAGTAAATACTTTTTCGAAAAATAAATTTCTTTAAATTAGATGGTTTTGAAAGGACAATTTCGAAATTAAAAAGCTTTGATATTTTGAATTTAAAAATTTCATCTATAGTCGATTCTACTTTGTATGCTCGTTGTAGTTTAAAATAAATTCAAACTAAAGTAATATCGGACTGTAAAGGAGGAGATCCATAAAATAAAGAGTAAGTACTATTTAAAAAAAGTAATATTTAATACAAAATTTTCGAAAATTACCCTGACACAAATTCTTGTACTTTTCGGGATCAATATCAAAGGTGGGATTTGGGAACTTCTATTTCACAAAAATAAGATTCCCATTAGTATACAATGTATAATATGGAGAAGGAAGTTCTTATTTAAGATATTAAAACGTCGGAGATCTAGAGGAAAATAATTTTCATATAACACTGTCCTTTTATCCATTTTCTCCTTTTCCGAAATCGGAGTCAAAAATCTTGATATCATCGTAGTATGTGAAAAACGTCAATGAACCTCAGTTTTTATCATGATCCTACGGAAAACAATTCAATGTATAATAGGGTTACGGTGTATTTTCTATCTGTATTAACGCCCTCAGTTATCTTCAATCTTTGACACGAATATTCGGAAATTATATTCTTCATTTTAGGAGTTGAGGAGATCAAAAAGACCAGCTTCTGCTCCAAATTTCAGTCCTCTTCTTCCTTATCGAAAACTAAATATATCTTAGAATGACGTTCTTAACATTATAAAAATAAAAAAATAAAAATTACGAAGAAAATAGGGAAATGGAAAAATTAAAGAAATTAAGAAATCAGTACCAAAAAAAGCTTGGAAGAAGATTGGAAAAAATTGAATAAGAGCACCGAGCTTGAACTTTTACCCGTACCCTGATCCCAACATCTACTCTGACCCCAATTCTTATTCCAATATCATGAATTGGGGCCGAAAATCAATTTACTAAAATTTTCTTCGTGCAAAAATTCCTATGGAAGTAGAGATCGCCACGACCTCTTTTGACTTCAACCCAACATAGATATTTATGATTATCAGGACCAGGATCTTAGAAATGAACTATAAGGAATACAAAGAATAAAGACGAAAGTCGACGATTGAGTATCGTGTATTTCACGATGAAATTTTTAGAAATTATTGAAGAATCAAAATTTGTGAACTCTCGAATTGATTTCACGAAAAAAAGCAAAATATTAGAAGAGCTAAATTTTGCAAGATATTATCTACGGTTGTAATTTCTTTTTAGAGCTGTTTTCCGAGAAATTTTTAAAAATCAAGAATCAGAATTTTATTAGATACTATTGATTATAATCTTTTCAAAATTCTTCTCCGAATGTTTTTAAAATTAAAATTTATTCCATTTGCTGTATAGAATTTGTTGGAAAACCGTTTTTTGATGATTCATTTCAAGGCTTTGAGAAACACATCAAATCTGTAATTCTTAAATTTTCTAAAACTAATAAAAATATCTTTAAGTTAATAAAAAACTGAAAAATAAACATTTTGTGTTCACTTTTAAATGCTCCTAAAAAAGCTGATTTTTCAAGGTCTTTGATCTTCTCCAGGACTCTCGAAGATTTTTGCCCTTGAAAACTGCTGAAAATTTCTTGTCGAAATTCCTACACGAGACTGTTTTCAGAAATTTATCTGAGAATTTCTATCTCCAGGAACTTTTCTGAGAACTCAAAGGATCAATCAGATCATTTCCCGATAACATGAAGAACGTCAGGAGTTGTGTCATCGTGTATTGTGAGCATGTCAATCCATGCAAAATATTAAAAATATTCCTCATCAGTTGACGCCCCGATCCCTCTCTTTCCATTTCTTTATCCTAATTGTTTGCATAATAAAGTATGGTAATCAAAATGGTAAAATGAGAATCTACAATCTTCATATTAATAGTAAGAGCTTCATGTTTCCTCTTCTATAAATCAAAAACTACAGATACACATTTTTTACCAAAGAATGGC
>VOSG01000394.1:9228-22102 GCA_009761265.1 Halicephalobus sp. NKZ332 | reverse complement strand
GAATTATACCGGTATACTTGAATCATGACCGTAACAAAGTGAAATCGATATTATTGAATCACGATCCCTATTATAGAAGAGTGTTGATCTGATTGTGAGTCACGGTCTTTGACGAATTTTTCGTCTTTAATTTTTTAATTACCCAAACATCATAAAAACTGGTTGCGAGAAAGTGAAAAATCAATCGCTTGAAATTTTTTGTTTTGGAACGTGAGACCATCTGGGTTTAGTTTATTCATTTATCTTTTATTTTTCGTTTATTCTTTTTCCTAAAATAACCAAATAAATCTTTAAAATCGACAATGCTGAATTTCAAGTTGATTTTCTTTATCTTGGGAATTTGTATTGTTGGAGAAGCATGCAAGTGCGTGGAACAATTCGCAAAAACGTCATACTGTAACGCCCATTGGGGTAAGTTGTATTTATTTTTAGATTGCCATATTAATTAGTATTAACTACTACATTAATTTTCATATTACCTACTAAATTCAATGTTATATTACACTGTACACTGTCCTACTATCACGTTAACTTCCATAATGATGTCACTTTTTAAGTTGCCCACACAAAAATCGTTGTCCGACAGACGAAACAGAAAATGCCTGAAGGGTCGGAACGCAAGGGCTTGAACAACATCAGATACACAGTGTCCTTCGCGAAAGTCTACAAGGTATGTTAAAGATACCATAATCCTACTGTCATAAAAATAAAAGAAGTCATCTTTACTAGATTTTTCCGAAACGAATTTTTAACTTCAGAAAATTTCAAACTTTAATTTAGTATCATATTGTGTTTTTTAAAAATAAATCTTTAGTCCCCGAAAGAACTGAACGGAACTCTTCCTCGCGAAATCTACACCCCTTCCGAACCTCCAGCTTGTGGACTCCTCATCGAAGCTGGAAAAGAATATCTTCTAGCAGGTAAATATAACTTTCATATAAAAGTATTTCTTTATACTTGTTCATTTTTCTTAGGTCGTTACGAAAATGGAATTATGACAACAGTGCTCTGCGGCCAGATCCTCCTCGACGATTCGACCCAATCCAAATTCGAAAATGTCCTGGAATGGAATAATGTGCCAAATTCCCTCAGAAACAGACTCGACATCAAGGCTTTCGAACCATGTTAACTATTTACCGTGAATGAAGATAATAATTTCGAAGTTGTTTCGGTAAAATGTGGCGAATAATAAACCAGGTCATACCTTCTGAAGAAAAAATTACTTATTTACTCTTGATACTCATTTTTTATATTTTACGTTGCTGAAAACAGAAAGAACGATTTCGAAATCACCTTTTAAAACGTGATGATTCCGAAACTACATTTTTTGGAACGTGATAATTTCGAAATTATTTTCCCATTAAATGTGGCAAGAAAGAAATTAATTCGAATGTTGTTTAAAAGATTATTCTCGGTCTCGACTTTTAATTTGGATTTTATATTAAACAGAATCAAGTTGGCAATTTCAAAGGCAACTTATTTGGCGAAATGTGCCGGCCAAAAAACAGCCAGATTTTATTGGAAGAAATATTTCTAATCTCAGCTTTCAATTTTTTAAAATTACATTAACTTTTTTAAGTTTTATGTTAAAACCAAAGAGAAAAATATTTCGAAAGCGAATTTTTGGCGAAACGTGTCCACCAAAAACTCGGCCAGATTTTATTGGAAGAAAAACTGTCCATTTTTCTTTCACTTTTTTCAAATTAAATTAAATTAATTTTTAATTTCTTTCAGAGACAAAATGAGTGACAACCGTCTCGTCAAGCTTGGAAACCTTCTGGAATCGAAGAACAGGACAATCAGGAATGAAGCCGCTGCCGTCATCGGACAGATCCCCTTCACCAACGTCCACCTCTTGCCTATGCTGAGAAAGTTCCTTCAGAACACCCAATGGGACACGAGAGTAAGTACTGCCGAAGCATTGGGAAAAGTCCTGTCTTCTATGAATTCCTCGAATAATTTATATAAAATAACCGAAAGTTCTGGAGAAAAATTGGAATCCCTGGACATCCAACAAGCCATCAATCACTACAGACCTTTGCTATGGTGAGATTATTCTTTAATATACGAAGAAAAGCTTTCAATATATAAGAAGGAAGTTTTTCCATATATGAACACAAATTCTTCTGATAGATGAAATTTTTTTCAGCTCAGAAGGTGAGGAAATGAATGCAAAAGGAGTCAAAGTCAGCAAACAGGAACAGCGGACAATCATTGACAAGCACCTCAATATGGAGTCCAGGATTTACGGGTCGAATGCTTTCTTGCAGGACAGCGAAATCGACCCTAGTTTGTATCAACCATCTACGGATGTTTCGTTGGAGAAAATCGTGAGTTTTTATATATAAAAGAGTTAAGTTTATGACGAAATATCGATTTTTACATAGAAAAGTAATTAGATTTACAATGGGAAATGAAGTTATATACAAAAATTAAATTTATATGACGAAGTAATTTATTGTATAAAGAAGTAATTAAATTTTCAGACAAAAACTAATTTTGTACGTAGAATAATTGCTAACAACATTGATTTTCTAGGAACTCAAGTCCGAGATCAGTCTGTCGGAACTCGATGAGCAGGAGGAAATAGAGCATTCTTTCCGTCAGCTACTAGGGTGGATCACGGAGGACATCTCCGACCAGAAATGGCAGACGAGACACGGAGGATTCCTGGCTCTCCACAAAATCCTCAGTCACTCTTTTTCGAGATTAACTTCTAGGTGGATTGAAGTTATTTCCCAGAGGGTCATCGAGGTCCTTGCTCTCGACAGATTCGTGGATTTCGCTACTGGATCAAATTCAGTAGCTCCAGTCAGAGAAACAGCGGCTCAAAGCTTGTGTGTATTGATATGTAAAATTCCTGGAGATTCTCGGTTGCTGAAGTCGATAATCAATCATCTAAGGACCTTACTTCTGATTGAAGGTGACAAGGTAACTTTCTATTCATTTACAAAAACCCATATACGAAGAAATCTCGAGATTCATATATGAAAACCATGATTTTCAGTGTTGGCAATGTCGTCAAACTTCGTTAATCGTTTTGAAGTATTATTTCGCCGCAATGGAACCAGATTCGTTATTTTTCGAACTCATTCACGACGTTTTGGAAAGGATGAATGATCAAAATGACGAAGTGATTTCTGCTGCAATTGTTGCTTTGGCTTCTCTTTTTTCGAATCAGAACCTTTCTCCAGAGAAACGTCGCGAATTGGTGAACCTCGTCATGGAAAGTGTGTGGAAAAAGTTGAAACAACCGGAGTGTCTGAAACAACTGCGAGACGGGGTGGATTCTGTCTTGACGGATTTGATAGGGATTGTGGATTTCTATGTCCAAGTCGAACCAGAATCAAACTTGGACGATTCCGAATTCAGGATTTTCGTGGACTTGCTTGATCCCAGATTGACGACAAGGACCATGAGGGTTCTAGAGTGTCTCGGAGTTTCTTTATCCAAGCCCATCAATTTAAGCGATGAAACTCTTTTCCAACTTCTAAAGATGTTGTATAGATGTTGTATTTTGACTCCTCCGAGCGAAGGAGCAGAGTTGCTTGACTACGCTTTGATAGTTCTGCTGAAACTTGTCGAAGTGTTCTCTGGAAGATTCGGATCTCTGGAATCCCTCCACAACTCCATCGGGTACTGGATCGGGTGTCTGCTATCAGATGATAAAAAAGCCGAAATCGGTGAGTCCCTTAAAAATAGATTTAGAGAATTCGTATGAAACTAGGTAAAAAGTATTCAATATAGTTCCGACTAATTAGATACGTGTGCATTTATTTTCATACGACAACAAGTCTTACTCACTGTGATATGAGCAAAATAGTTCTTCTGGATTCTGATAATTTAATCTTATTTTTTCAGATGTATTTTCCCTTTGTGTGGATGGACCTACTTCATCAACATTGAATCCTACAGAGTTGATGTGTGGAGCAGAAATTTCATCAATTCAGGAGAATGAAAGACCGAAAATTATCCTAGAAAGGAAAATAGTTCTTGCGAGATTTCTTTCACCAATCGTGGATGCTTTGTATAGATCAGGCATGGTGATAAGAGATCAACCTGTCCATATGTCTATACAATTGATATTTATACCATATTTGAGATCAACGGTTTTGTCGCAAAGATTAGGAATATCATTGATGTTGAATTGTTGGGCAAGGATGTTCAGAAGACAAGCAGCAAGACAGGATTTACAGAATCCACTAATCTTCCCGGAATTGGTAATTATTGAGGCGATGAATGCTTTGAATTCTCCTCCGGAGGTTTTCAACGATGTCCTGAATAGTGTACAGAATCTTACGCAAGAATGCAACGAATTTATGAGATACTGCAAGAGGAACGGAGCGAAGGAGGAAGATATGCCAGATGGGTCTTTGGCGAATGAGCTGGAGACTTATACGAAGACAGCATTTGATGCTTGTATGAAGTACTGTAAACAGCAGAATTTCGGCCTGGTGAAGCAAAGATTTGACTATATTACCCATTTGATTAAATTGACGAAAGCGACGATAAGGATAAATGCGAATAGAGTTAATTCGCTTCTTGGGTCAGCGCTGTTTTATTTTAACCATTCTCCGCCGAGATTAACGCCGATGATTAGACCGTTGATGGAGTCGGCAGAAAATGAGGACCAGATTAAGATGGCAGAAGAGACTTTATTCGACAGCGTACCATTGATGCTGATAGTTAGTGCCAATAGAGATCCATGCCCTCATGCGAAAGTTGTAAGACAACTTTGCTCTGGATTACTAGCTTCGGAAAGTTATTGCCCATCTATCAAGAAATGGGAAGATGAAAAAGAATGTATTACTGTAATTTCTATGGTCAATATGGAGAATGACGAGAATATTTCGAGAGCGAAAAATAGCGAACTTGTTTTGAATGCTTGCTTCGCTCATTTGGGTCCGGAGTTCTTGAATATCTGCAAAGAAATCAAAAAATACCTAAATTTCGAAATAGACGAAAAAGATCTGGAAACAACTTTACTGAACTTTGAAGTAATAAGATCAGTTTTCTTTAAATGGAGAATTCTACCGAATTTTGAACAAGCAAATTCCATAACTAATTTACTGAAGAATAATAATCCAGCAATAAGATTTAGGATCTCGAGATTGATTTTGGAATTTGCAAAGGTTGATCTATTTGAGACGATGAATTTATTCTATAATAACTTAAAGAAATTTATCAACAACATAGAAAATGATTGCGAAAGAGCGGGAGCAGTTGAACTTTTATTTCTATTTTCGACGTTGGAAGAGAAACTGGTCGGAGCAACTTCGCTTTTGGCACCTCTGGCGTTTTCTGCAATAAGTGATAGGATGGAATCCATAAGAGAAACGTCGGCATCGGCTTTCAGGAAGATGATCACTATATTGCCTCTGGAGAAGGAGGAATCAAAGTCCATATTACAATTCAAGGATGATATTCTAGAAACATATAAACAAAATCTGAACTTTTTGAACGTATTGTCTTCTCCAGGAAGTCTGCCCCATTTGAAGAAATCTGAAATCCCAGGATTAAATCCAGAAGTAGATCTCAGAGGATACCAACTAGAAGGAATAACATGGATGATGTTTTTGCACAAATTTAATCTTAATGGAATCCTCGCTGATGATATGGGTCTAGGAAAAACACTCCAAACTTTATGTCTTTTGGCTTTAGTTCATCTTGGTGGAGAAAAAGAAAAGACTTTTTCTTTAATTGTTTGTCCAAAAACTTTATGTAATCATTGGTGTAACGAATGGAGGAAGTATTTCGCGAAGGAAAAACCTTTGAGAAGAATAGATGAATTGGATAAATCCGAGAAAAGTGCAGCTCATATTGTTGTGGCAAGTTACGAGGAACTTCGGCATCACAGTGTCTTGAGGTCAGTTTAGCTTAACTACTTTTAGAATATATAAATATATTAACACTGCTAAGTTGATCATATTGGAATTGGGATTTTAATTATTCCAAGATTTCCTAAAACTAATAATTACAGAACAACAAGGTGGAAATATATAATTCTTGATGAAGGCCATTGTATTAGAAATCACACTACTCAACTTTTCGAAGTTGTTTCTAACCTTATTTCGAAACACCGACTGATTTTATCCGGTACTCCAGTGCAAAATTCACCGGCAGATCTATGGGCTTTATTCAGATTCTTGATGCCAGGATATTTGTCAACGAGAAGTTCATTCCATCAGAAATACATAAAGCCCATGTTGGCCTGTAGAAACCCCAAAGCCACGGATCAACAAACTCGGGAAGGAGAAGAAGCTTTGTGTCTTCTTCACCGGCAAATTCTTCCTTTTCTGTTGAGGAGATTGAAGTCGGATGTACTTAGTGAACTTCCGGAAAAGGTTGTTCAAGATTGTCTGTGTCAGTTGACGGAGATCCAGAAGATTGTCTACAGTGCTGTTGTGGACAAGTGTACTTTGATGAGAGAAAAGAAGAAAGAAGGTTTGTTTTTTATTTTAAAATTTGAACTTGTTTCAAAAGAAAAGTAGTTTTTATTTCTACAATATTATGATTGATATTTTCAGTCGATGGATCTTTCTCATTATCTGCTCTACATACTCTTATTTCTTTGAGAAAACTTGTCGATCATCCAATTTTGATCCAGGATATCTTGGAAAAATTGGACTTAAAAGATGGTTTTGACTTAAAGAAGAAACAAAATCAGGTGAGTTTTAGTATTTTCCATCTTTGAAATTAACAAAAATATTTCAGAGTTATGAACTTTCTGGAAAACTGGTGGCATTAAAGGAAATTCTGGAGGAATGTCAAATTGGAAAAGAAAAGACGAATGAATCTGTGGATAGTTCAAGTGAATCTGGAGTCGAAGTTCCATCAATATGCTCCCATAGAGCTCTCATTTTTTGTCAATGGAGAGCGAGCGTGGATTTACTCGCTCATTATCTCGATAATGGTGAATTAGGGGCAGGAATATCTTATTTAAGACTTGATGGAACTGTTCCTCCGGGAGATAGACAGGCAGTCGTTGACCAATTTAATCAGGATGAATCTATCGATTTGATGCTCTTGACTACTCATGTAAGTTTTTTCGTAATTTATTTTATAGAAATTTTCCGATTTTCAGATAGGAGGAGTTGGATTGAATTTAACAGGAGCAGACGTAGTCATCTTTTTAGATCACGATTGGAATCCAGTGAAAGATCTCCAAGCCATCGACAGAGCTCACAGATTAGGACAAAAGAAGACAGTGAATGTGTATAGATTAATAACGCAAGGATCTATAGAAGAAAAAATAATGAGATACCAAAAATTCAAGTCAGACACAGCAAATGTCCTTGTTGGATCAGATAACAGATCCTTGGGGTCCATGGCTACAGATGAGCTTCTAGAACTTTTCGCTTTAGATGATGGTGATTCTAAAAGTTCCAATGCAGGGACTTCGAAGAATTTCGATACCGTGATATCGAGAAATTCAGATGAAGGACCGAAAACAAAAAAACGGAAAGTGGTTTCACAAAACATTCCTGGATCTGGACTAGAAAAGTGGAGTGTAGAAGAACTTTGGGACAATTCTCAATATGAAGAACAACATTCAATTTCACAATTTTTGAAGAAATCTAATCTATAAATTTGCGGGTTAATAAAATTCAACTGAATTGCGAGAGCCATTACAAATTGACTTTTCAGATCTAGTAACCCCATAATCAGTCCTCATTTTAAAATAATTCGAAAATCACGTTAAATATAAGCTTTATAATAAACTCAACAAACAAAAACACAAGAAGACTAAGGTTCCCTAGTCATGATCAGACCATTTTCATAAAGAATCTGAGCTAATTTCATATTGATTGATCTGCCACATCGAAGATTCTTTATCTTCGTCCAGTAGGGGTATTCCGTAAAGAGAACTTTACATCCTTCAACCATCTTCACAGTGATCGGAATTGTTTTCAGTACTTTGTTATTAGTCATGACACGACTATTGTGCATTCTATGGGCCAAGTAAGGAGAGTCCTCGCTTTCATATAACAGTCTCTGTCCGTGCATCCTTATGAATCTGATCTCCGTATTATTCGTGAAGTTCTCATCCGATTCCCCCCCGAACATATTCTCGTTACGTCCGTAAATACTCATCTTCCTTTCATTGTCCGTCAACATCGGTGGTAGTGCGAGTTTCATAAACTCACTAGCCATTCTATCCAAAGCCGTCGGAATAGCCACTTTGTACGCCTCCGAAAGATCATCCAAAAGATTATTAACGATCGGCATGATCCTGAAAAACACAAATCAGTTCTAAAATACCAATCCCAAAAACTCACTCTATCTTATAGTCGTGACTGTAATCCAACGGTGCAATTCCATTCATCTCAACATAATGAGGCGGAAGAGAACGACGAGCCAATAAACGAGTACGTCTAATACTTTCCCATACGTCTTCAGCTACAGATTTCAACAGATGTGAAAAAGTCACGTTATCACACAAAGATACCGTGACATGAAGTGAATGTTTATTTCCTGTCTTAGCAGAATGGTAAAATCCTCGCGGAATATATAACATGTCACCTTCTTCCAGTGTTCCTTCAAATACAAGTTTCTTGGACAACATCTCCTTCTCCGTGAAATTGCCACTCGGTTCATCCGGAAGTGCGTTTTCACCGTCGGATGCCCATACTCTCCAATATTTCTTTCCTTCAACTTGTAGTATGAATGCATCTATAGCATCATAATGGGGTGCAAAGCCTGCAGAATTAGCCGGAGTCAAATAAGTATTAGCTCCAACAAAACTATTTGATAACTCTTGAATAACTTCACAAAGGTACCATATTTCGTCAGAAAAGGACTGTGGGTTAATACACTGGATAGAATAGCCAGATTTAACAAATGATTTTAGCTGACGACAAAAAACTCTTCCTTCTGGATTGTGAGTCAATCTTCCACCATCAGCTGTGTAAGACGCAACATTAATATTCTCACCATAATTAAGTTCATTATTCTCAACCATATGGAGGAGTCCGTCACTCGAGAACAACCCCTTGAAATAATTCTTGTCTCTACGTGAAACGTGAAGGACAACGCGTTGGAAAATGAACTTGTAGAAATATCTCGCTTCCAAAGGTGCAACCATCCAAGTCAAAGCGTCTTCTGCAACTTCTACAGAATGAGTTTCCGTTAGTTTCTTTTCCGTGAATTTAAATGTTCGGAAAGCACCGGAACGAGACTTCGGGGCACTTGTGCGGTCCAGAGAAAGAAGCCCTCCATTATCAACTTTAGTGTCGTATCCCTCAATGTTACAATTAATACGACCATGAGCACGGAATTGATCACTGACATCGTTCGGAACCATGTTTTCCTCCTCGTCCAAAGCAGCATCCTCTTCTCCAATGTCTTCATCATCATCATCCTCGTCATCAGCATCCTCAGCACTTAATTCATCGTCCTCATCTTCGTCTGTGGAGGTCAACATTTCAATATCGTCCTCATCGACTATAAAACCGTCCAGATCTTCTCCATCATCTCCATCCTCAGCATAAAGATCTTCTTCGTCATCAGAAGCCAGCTCTTGAAGGTCATGAACTGGGCCAGTAATCTCATGTTCAGGATCAGATTCATCATCTGATTTCGAAGACTTTGATTCATTGTCAATATTTTTTATCTCCTCCGGCTCCTTAGGACGGATAGAGCTAATGACTTGATCAATCTCATCATCACTATTCGGTTCTTGGTTGGAAAATCCTTCTTCCATTCCAAATCCCAAACCCTCGATATCAAATTGGTCAGATTCATCTGATCCAAATAGTATATCATCGTTAAAATCGAAATCCTCTGAATCATCATCATTATCCTCTGCTTCGTCATTGTCTCCTGATCCTTCACTGTCATCACTTACTTCTATTTCCGTGTCCATTTCGTCCGAAGAATCCTCATCTCCACTAGAAGCATAGAAAATCCCCCCACTTATAAGACTTTCCAATCTATGTCTTATTTCAGCAGCTCCAAATTCGTTGTTCTCATCATCTTCAGCGGAGTCCTCATCACTCCCATTATCCAGTTTGGCTTTTTTCGGATTCCCATCTTCATCAGGACTCTCAACAATATAATTAATATCATCCGGGTCACTGTCATCCTTTCTTTCTTCTAAAGGAACTAAGGCGAGTTGTTCCGTTGCACGTTGAGAGGCCTTTCTCTTTCTATTGTTCACCACTGCTGAGGTTTCTTCTGATTTTTCCTCTTCTTCCTCCTCCGATTCTTTCTGGGTCCCATTGGATCCATTTGTCATTTCCGGAGTTCCTTCTGATTTCTTATTCTTCTTTCTTCTCCTCCTCTTCTTTTTGCCCGTTGGAGTCGACTCCTCATTTTCGTTCATATTTGTGTCAGATTCTGTTTTATCTGAAGTCGGGGTTCCATTAGAAACGGGCTTTTCCGGAGATTTAGAGTTCTCCTTCGCTTCTGGTGATTCTTGCTGCTTCTTCTTCTTGTTCTTACGTTTCTTCTTCTAAAATCAATTTATTCAATAAGAAAAGAAAATAACACTCACCTTTGAGGGAGTAGCTTCAGAAGCGGTTGTGGCAACACTGCTATCAAGGTCCTCTTTCCTCCCGTGCCCGTTAGCTGCCTTGTTTTCTTTGTCTTCTTCTTTCTTTTTCTTCAGAGCGTCCGCTAAAATATTTCAAAAGTAGATTTCATATATAAACAACACTCAACAAACCTGCCGAAATACCTTCTGGTTCCGAGTTTCCAGAAACCATAGATCTCCTTCTTTCCTGGGCTTCTCTTCTTCTTTGATTCATCGATTCCGTGACATCCTCTGGCGTTTTGGGTTTCGCCATCTGAAAACACCTATATTAACTATATATCAATAAAATAATGATCAAGCTGAACCAAACGGAAAATAAACAAAAAAAAATTAGGATCAAAGAGAAAAAAATAACGATTTTGGTGTATTTCGAAATCCGCACGTTGCAGAACACGACTAGGCGGGGTCCTATACTCTTCCACGACTTTGCAATCATTCAATATAAAAGAGAAAGATGAACATTACTAATTTATTTCTTTCAGATGCCTCGTACTTGTTTCGTAACCGTCGGCACTACTATTTTCGAGGATCTTATAACGGCCGTTTTAAGTGAGAAAACCCGGAAGTCCTTAAAGAAAATCGGCATCGATCAAGTTATCATCCAGTGTGGATCTGGATTATCCATCACAAACTTCCTTCCAGAAGGTTTAAAAGCTGAAGATGCTGGTTGTTTCGTCGGAGAAGATGGGCTCAAGGTTTGTTCTCATATAAATACAAAATATTTCGTATATAAACCAATTCGAAGTTTTCAGATCGAATTTTTCCGTTACAAGAAATCCATCCAAGAAGAAATGAAGTCCGCTGATTTAATCATCGGCCATGCCGGTGCCGGAACAGCTCTCGAAGTCCTCAAATTACACAAACCAATGATTGCTGTCATTAACGACAAACTGATGGACAACCATCAAACCGAACTCGCTGATCGATTGTCCGAACTAGGACACCTTATCAGAACAGTCCCATCCCAATTACACGAAGCCCTGTTGAACGACCAACTTTTCAAGCCGAAGCCCTTCGAGCATTCCCCGCCAAATCGGCTTTCCAATTACCTCACTGAAAAACTCGGGTATATAAATATTGAATAATACAAATCACTTTCGAATTGTCCATAAATAGGAGCAGTTTTATTTTAATAAACAATCCGCTCGAAAACAAACAACGACAAAGTGTTTAGACAATTAACGTCCTCCAGCTCCACCGACTCCGTCATCAGCAGCTTCTCTGGCTTTCTTTTCACGCTTTCCGGCATTTCTCTTATCAGCACGCAGACGACGCAAATGACGGTAAACTTCGAACTTCTTGAGAGCATCAGAAACAGCCAATTCGGTGACGGGAACAGGCGTGTTCGTGACGGGCAAGAGGGTTCCACGAAGTTGAGTGGCGAGCTTGATTTCTTCAGCGCTGGCATCACCCTTCTTGGGCTTTCCGGCCTTCTTGGGGAAGACGATCAATCTAGCCTTGTATTCCTTGATACGACGGACATTCTGCTCAAGGGACTCAACGGAGATGTTGGTGCGGCGGAAGTCAACAGCAACACCGAAAGTGCGGGCCTCAACGACGGAAACTCCGGCAGCCTTCAGTTCTTGGAGGGTGAATCCACGTCCGAGACGAAGACGGGTGTTGTACCTGTTGGTCGCACATCGAACAGCAGGACGAAGAAGGCCACCAGCGGGACGGGGGGCGATAGCTTTCGCCTTCGCAATACGGGCTTGGCGTCTACGGTACTTGCGGGCGGGCTGGTCGAACCAGGTCTTCACTCGGCGTTGCCAGTGCTTGCGGAAGTGGTTGCTTGGAATAACATGGTTGCCATGAGGTGCCATCTTTGATGATTCCTGACGATTTAACCCTGAAAGCCAAGATGTCAATATATTAAAGACAAAGCAATTCACGGACAACCCGTCGAACATTTTAGGATAGACACGGATAACGAGAAGAGGGTTTCATATGTTAACTGCAGGTGACAGGGTGTTAGATTCACATAAAAACACTGCTGAACAGTCAAGGATTAAGCTGAGTATCAAATGAAATATAGAAACAAAGAAATGACGAGAGAAAAGTGCCAACGGACACAGGAGAAGGTTGGAGGAGAAATGAAAGTAGCAGTGGAGAGACGATTAGGGAAGCGGAAAAGTGGTGAAACGATCACGAAAATACTGTAATCATGAAGTAGAAACACTGCCAACGACGATGGGATAACTTTAAAAAAGCAAAAACAGAAAAACAACGACGAAAACAGTAGAAATACGGAGGAGAAATGGAGTCGACAACGGAGAAGCGATTTTAGGGTGCAACGGTAACTGCATGCGAGCGAGTGGCTGGCGCTCGGGTCTGTTTGCCAAG
>VOSG01000393.1:0-34641 GCA_009761265.1 Halicephalobus sp. NKZ332 | reverse complement strand
AAAAAGGAAAAAGAGGAAAGAATGGCAACGGATATGTGCGCTTCCTAGAGCGAAAGTTTGTTATCGTTTCCTTCTTTCTTCTCCTACATTATTTTTTCGGATTATCGTGTACTTTGCATATTTTGGGATCCCTTTTAGAAATGTTTTGAGAGATGGTATTGGTTTAGTTTTAACTGGAGATTTCACATATTCTTTTCCGACTGATCCGTGTTATCTCGAATTACAATGACTGTCAGATCTGGATGAATATATAAAGCTATATTACTATATATTCTTTGAAGAAAAACAAAAATTTTCAACGTTAACTGCAAGTTCATGAGTTCAAATTTAAGTTTTGACTCCATTACCTTTTTTGGATCTCATAGTATGATGTTTTATCTTTCAGAATGTAATATTTTTATTTTGATCATCGCTACATTTCATCTGCTGGAGGAGGAACTGGATATTGTTGGTGAAGATAATCCAGTATTCTTTGGGTTTTATTAATATTCTGAGATAAATTGTTAAGGCATTGTCTGGCAAAAAGGAATAAATCTACTTATGATATTGTGAAAAGTAAAAAATGCTTGTGCAATTTATTCAAATCACGACTTCAAAATAATTAAAATACATAAACAGTTGTATTAATGTATGTGTCGACGATAATAACTCTTCTTTAGCTGTAGAAAAGTTCATTAGATACATACCAGAATACATTACAACCAGTAATGTGAGACTATCGAAGATTCGGATTTAGTGAAAAGCAAAAATCCAATATGCTTGGAATCTGGGGCATAGTAAGTTTTAAACGAGTTTCCATCTTGATTAAACTCCTCGGAGATCAACTTTGTCTCTTGAAATAAGTTCTCACGTCTATAACCACCATAAATATTCATTTTTTTCCGGTCCACAACATCGGTATTCAATTTTAATTCCTTGTAATGTTTCCTATAGTGCTGAACGAAAGAGAGCTTTGAAGTCCATTTTATTGCAGACAATTCAGGTATTTTATCCCATTCATCAAAAATCGATTGAGCAAAATCGAAATCAGATTTAAACTGTTTAAGGAGCACGTCAAAGGAAGCATTCGGATTCTCCTTCTGAAAAAGTGGCATTCCTTAATTTTTACTTTGATTTGAACAATGGAAGTTCTCAATATCAAAATTACATCAATATTTTTAATTAAGCGATTAATAAATACCCAAAATTCGATATCATCAAAACTTACGTAAAAATCCCGGATGTACTTAAAGATGGATACAAATTGACTAATATTTTCCATCTTACTCTTTAATTCTTCACTGGAAATTAAATTGATCGTGTGTTGGAAACAATTTTCTTGCTTAACTAGATCTTCATTATTGCAAAGTAGACGGTAGATTTTACAGTATTCACTATCTGACATTTCGTTGAACTTCTTTTTGAGTCTACAAGCTTGTTGACTTAACTTTCCCAGTTCAGAAAAATATCTTTCTATAAAGTTGTTAACTTTGTCTTGATGAGATTTGAAGCAGAATCCCTCAATAAAGAAAAATTCATCTAATTTATTTCCCATCGATTCATCTAGAAAACCTTGTATTATTATCAGTTATGAAATATAGAAAAGTCGTTACCGTTGTCATTGTTGAATTTAATGCACTCAAGGAATTCTTCTTTTCGATATTGTTCATAATTGATATTCATCGATTCCAGATCTTCTTCAATTCCTTTAGTTCTAATTCCCAATAATTCTTTTAGTTCTTTGTAATTTGGTAATTCCGAAAGTATATCTTCAGCAAGCAGCATAAAATGATTTTCTTCGAGTGGATGCTTGATGTAGTCCTTGATTGCTTGTTCAACTTCTTCGTGGAAATTCGTCCAAATATTGTTTTTGTTTTCTTCATTTTCACATATCAATAATTCTATTATTTTCATAAAGGTTATTCCTGCAAATGAATTCCAAGAGTTTGAAGTTCCCCAGTTGTTCAACAACCTCTTGACGATATCATCTAATACAAGGTTCATTTGGATTTTTCGAAAACGATTCATCACTTGATCCAACTTCCCGATTTGATCAAAGGCTTTTATATGAAGTACAATTTTACTACCGAGCTCGGAACTGAATATAATTCTGGGGGAATTTATTTTTACTTCTATTTCTTTATCCACAACTAATTGAAACAATTGGTTCCATTTAATTTTATGAATATCACGAATAAAATGTTTTTGTTCTTTACAATTGAATTTCAGTAATATTTTTTCAGCATATTTTCTTCCATCTTTAGTCTAAAAAACAAGGTAGTTTTATTTAATATTTCTGAATCCCTTTACAACTTTGTGTATATCTACATTTCTCCTCCATGAAATCGATTTATATTTTTTGCTAAAAATCCATCCCTAATTCTTCGAAAACACACTTAGATATGAGGTTACAAAGTATAATTTTTAAAATATAAAACGCTTTGATTGCTATTCATTAGCTTAAATTTGGGGAAATGAAGTCTTTCAGGAGTACACAATTATGATGATAAGAAGAACATTATATTAGGTCCATGAGAATCAACTCCATATTTTCTGATTTTCTCCGTATTAACTTATCAAATTCTGGTTTTCGACGAAAATTTTCATAGCAACAAAGGTCAGATTGTTAAATGTGAATAGGTATAGAATATAGAAATTAGAGATATTAAAACCAATTTCATGATTGTTTTCGAGGATTTTCAATCTTTAGGAAAATTCTTCACAAGGAATCTTTTCTTTTGAAAAATTAATTAATATTCGGGGTTATTTAATAAGTAGTTGATTTTTATGCTATCTTAAATATATTAAATTTGTAGTTTTTCAATGAAAAATTGAAAAGTACTATTTTTAAATTTCCGAGAAATTTTCACTGAAATAATTCCAAAAAATATTAAATAACTGTAAGCTGGAATATTGTCCCCAAAGATATTCTCATAAAAATCTACTTTGTACTATCCCCAAGATCAGGTCTTATCTACAGCTCTCCATAATCTACCTACTTTCCCAACGAATACGTTTTGAAATGGAAAATTTGAAACTTAATACACATCTACTATTTGATTTTCTCGAATTTAGTAGTATATAAGAATATATGGAAGTCTCGAATTTCGTCAGAAGTAAGTCAATAAATCGATTGATCTACTTTAATTAAATAAAGTGTTTCAGATTATATTGTCCCCGGTTGGGGATTCTGATGATTTGCAACTTCAGAATGCACCTTGCAGAAGAAGATGAAAAAAGGTGTGAACTGATCATAAATCTCGAACCTAGCCTGGCCTAACCTTCTGGGATAGTTAAATTCTTAAAATTCGACTCCCAGTTTATAGAGAAAAAATTTATATAGGAGACGACACAGACCAGCTTCAGATCAAGCTAAACTCAGACATGAAATCTTGTTTATGCGTCTCAGATAAAAGAAAAACTAGCAGAACACAATTATAGATTATTCTATTATGGAAAAAATCATTTTGACGCAACTTTTTGGATGCTTCTAGCGATTTTTATGAAATATGAATTTATTAATGTTTTCGGGGAACCCAAAAAGATTTTGAGATCTACAAATTTTCTAGAATTTTCAGAAAAAAATTTTAAAAATAAAAAAATAAAATAAGTTTGATAATT
The DNA here is from genome assembly GCA_009761265.1 of Halicephalobus sp. NKZ332. Taxonomy (NCBI): domain Eukaryota; kingdom Metazoa; phylum Nematoda; class Chromadorea; order Rhabditida; family Panagrolaimidae; genus Halicephalobus; species Halicephalobus sp. NKZ332. The sequence goes on along the minus strand of VOSG01000393.1, from coordinate 31,041 downwards.
TTTAATAATGTCCTGAACATCTCAAATTATGGTTTCTATATTTATTAATAAAGACAACAAGAACTTTACTCTTCTTCGCATATCAACTGAAAATTTATTTTCAGATAATATTGAATATTGGTACTATATATTACCTAAATTTATGACTTCAAAAAAACACTCCATAATATTTATTGAAGGTAGATTAATAGTGATATTCCTTTAATTTTGGAGTGAATATATTATAAATTATACTAACGAAGAAATAAAGTCAAAAAGAAAGGGAGAAAAGTAGAATTTCAATTCAACCAACTTGAATTGAATTTATCATCTTTATAATTTCAGGATACCTTAAAATCGACCTAAATGTACTTGGTTAAAACAAATATATTTATTTTGAGACTTACATTTTAGCAAGTATCATGCATCGGTTGTAAAGCTTGAATAATGAATATAAAGAAAAAGTCGACAAAGTAGGTCAATTTCAGTAATCTCAAAAATGGCAATTGAGGCTATCAACTTTTGTTTCAAAAAAATGCTTGGTTTATCAGTGTGAATTTTATAATTATTTCATCACCAGGTCTGAACTTCCATCTTATGTTTACTCAATATTATGAAATCTGATCTAAAAATATCAGGAAATTAAAGAAAATAATATAGGAAGATAGGTGAACATCGATTCAGTTAAAATTATATTTTTTTTATTTGTAAATTTAATTAATGAAAAATAAAGTTATTTTCAGATTTATGCTCCTTATATAATTATAACAATTTGCAACCCAATACTTTATGATTATTTTTGTTTTTCGAGATTTGATGAATTTTTACATTTACTTCAGTTATTTTTTAAAATTATTCAGAAATACAATAAATATGAGTACACATATTTATGGATAATCTGTTTCATAGAAACATCATAAGAATTATAGATTTTGGACATATTTTCTAGGAACTCCTATTTGATATATAAATAATCTCGAGAAACCATGCTGATTATAATGAATTTCCTCGGAATAGCTTGGAATTTTCCTATTCAAGCTCATAGTCATAAGAGAATCGCAGTTCCGTGAGGGTATTATTTGATATGAGCACATTTCAGCATACTCTGTCCTAGTCTGATAAATATCCATAATAATTCCTTTAAGATAAACTGTGAAATCACCAAGATCGAAGATGAAGAAAATAAATTTTCTGACGGGAGATTTTCCTTAAGAACTTCCCCAATTTATGACATGAAATGTAATTAAAAATTTTATTAGAAATCTTTAATAAGCTTATCAGACATTTCCTTGAGAAGCTTTAAAGTAAGGCAGATAATGTGAAGCTTAAGGTTTTAATGAGCTATTAAGTATAGCAGGCAGTTTAATGTTCAACAACATGGCTGACACGTTGGATGAGAGTAGCTCTCTCCTGAAAAAAACAATTAATATTTTGAAAAATAGTGGAATTTACTGACCTCTCCTTGAGTGTTGTACAGAATAGTCTGCACATTGTTACCAACACCCCAGGAAGACTCGTGATCAAGAACAAGCGAATTCGGAGGGTTGTTGGTACCGTGTCCTCGCGCCCAGATTTTGACGCTAGCGCCCGGCTTCAAGACGAAGCTCCTCGGGAAGGTGAATACAACCTCATGCTTGTGATCGATGCTACGCTTCACTTTCCACTCTCCGATGGGTTCCTGTTTGGAGCGATGAGTGTTCGATAGGACGATGAACGTGCCGTCAGCAGATGCCTCCTGAAGAGAAACACTTTACAGTAATCTACTCGTTTTAATTCTTACCTGGACAGAGACGTTGCCCTTGGCTGAACGTTGATAAGAGTGTCGACTGGAGGTTTCTCCACGAAGAACTCGTTGAGTTTCTGGAAATTCATTTTAAGCAAAGAAAGGAAAACGGATCAATACCGATATGTTGACTCTCGCGATATTGCTGAGTACGAACAACTTGTTCAACAAGTTGGCGAAGACCAGCACGATCTTCTTCGCCTTCGAGCATCTTACGGTAGATGGCGATTTCAGCGTCGAGAGTCTGCTTGGTGTCGAGGAGCATCTGGAGCTCGACCATGAGAGCTTGGCACTCGTCTCTAATCTTGTGGATTTGAGAGTCGCGGTCGCTGAGGGCAGATTCATAGCTGCGCTGATCGTCTTCAATTTGGTAATGAAGTTCCTCGATTTGCTTCTCGAGCAGGGAGTTACGTCCTTCGAGATCAGCCAGTTTTCCTCGCAAATCTCCCAACTGAGTACGGAGACGTTTCATCTCCTCCTTAGTGTACCCTTGTTCGAGGTTCATTCTGACAGATTGAGTCTGGATTTCCTGAACCTTCAACTTGTACCAGCTCTCCATGTCGGTTCTCTGGACGTTGCAGACTTGGTCGTATTCGGCACGAATCTCACGAATAGCAGCAGAAAGCTCGTTCTTGAAGTACTCGCGGTTCTCGCTGGTGGTGTCGCGGGAAGCCATGGCTTGCAAGTCGAGGATCTCGCTTGCATGAGCTCGACGGACAAAATCGAGTTCTTCAAGCAGAGTTTGGACTTGGTTCTGATAGTCGATACGGTTGAGAGTTTCTTGATCAACGTCCTGAAATTCCGTTTTTATCAGTGAATCTTTTTATTTACTTACAGCACGAGCTCTTTGAAGTTCGCCGAGAAGACGATGATTCTCTCTCTTGACGGCATTGACGTCGTCTTCGAGGTTTCCGATTCGACGTTTCAACAGGGTCAATTCGCTCTCGATGGCAGCCAATTTGACGAGAAGTTCGTCGATGACTCCTTTGTCGTTGATGTGGTCCCTGTGGGCTTGATCGTATCTCGTACGGTAGGAGTTCAGTTCGTCTTGAATTTTCTTGATTTCGTTGGCGAGTCGATCACGTTCAACATTGCTGTCATCGATGAGTTTTCTTGCTTCACGGATTTCGGTCTCGTACATTTCACGAATGTTGAAAGTGTCCTTTCCCCAACGGCCTCGGAGAAAGTCCAAATCAGCACCCAATTTTCGGTTCTGAGCTTCCAGAAAACGGACTTTCTCGATGTAGCTGGCAAGACGGTCGTTGAGATCACTCATTTCCTTCTTTTCGCGTTCTCTGGCATCACGGATAGAGGAAGCAGCGATACTTCCTCCGAAGGGAGAAACTCCACTTCCGATGGAGTTTGTCTCGCTGACGATTTTGAGGATTCGGCTCGTTCCGGAGACTAAAGATCAATTTCATTCCTTAACCCAGAAAAATCGAAACTGACCATGAGGAGACGAGGTTCTCCCTGTATGGTTGTGCGAGATCCGGGAGGAAATCGAGCTTTTGTATTGAGATTCCATGCTGAAAAATCGTAATTTAGTTGGAAATAAAAACCCAATTGGAAATCAGAACTTTATTGAAACTCTCTAATTAACAGAAAGTTTCCGAGTTTTATGATAAAGAATGCAATATTTATCGGAAAACGATATCAACAAATACCTGTCGCGACTCTATCTGTACTTTGAAACAGAAAAGAGGCCCTATCCGGAAAAGTTTACGACTACGCTCGTGGAGGATTGGAAAACTGTATTATCTCCAGTCAATCAAACTGAACTAGTTTTTGTTCAGGAAGAGAGGCCAAAACATTCCTCCGTCGAAATCTACGCATAATCCAATGCTCGAAACCCTAGATGGAAAACGATACTTACTTTGGAGGCGGTGAGGCAATCTTCAATTCAGCACTCGTCGTCGTGGAACGTCTGTCGGTCGTATAATTTGATTCAAGCTGAAAGTTTAGACATTTACAAATGTTTTTGAAAAGTCAAAGAATTGGGGACGAATGATATATTTCCATCAAGGTTTTGTTTGTTTTGTTCCAAATGAACGTTAGAAATTTACATATAGGAAAGTTTTAATGTTATAGCTTGTCCGCACTCAAAAATACACTCGAGAACTTTTACACTTTCTCGAGAGATAAACTGGATGGATTAGCTTGTTCCCCATTTCGTACTGGAAAATCACTTATTACCGATCGGTAGGAGGAAGTAGATTTCCTGGTTTTTTCAGCAGATGCCATTTCCTCGGTCGTAATAGTAGTCACAGTCTGGAAAAAAGGATAGTTCAGAAGAAAAAGCAAACACGTTAATAAAAAAAGGAATTTGAGTAAAGTCTCTTTCTGGAGCTATTCTCGAGTTAAAGAAAATGAAGTTCAGGACTGCAACTATCGTTATCAAACAGAATTTTAATTGTTTATTGCTTTTGCGCATAGATGGAGACATCAATTCGCATAGATGCTCAGAATAAATACGGCGTCAAGGAGGTGTGCCAGGGTTGATAGTGATTAGAGCTCGCAAACAAGCGATGTACAAATTTGAAAGCAAATAAAAACTAAAACTCCACGGATTATGGAAATGTTAGTTCCAATGCAAGTGTACAAAACTTCCAGAATCAAATAAAACAAATTTTGATCCCTATTATTGTTGTCATTTTGAAAAGTTTTCGTAACAATGATAATCAGAAATGACTCACCTCTACAAATTCGTCGAATTGAGCTTCGGATTCCTCGCTTGTTCCTTTTTCGATAACTGGGTGGTGATCTGTGTTAACTCCAGTTTCTATCGTTTCCTTGATTTCTACTACGGGTTCCACTATGGGCTCTGGGTCGGTCGCGACTTCTACAGTCTCTATCAAAGGCAAGGGTTCTACAACGATTTCTGCTTGGGTAGATGAATCAGTAACAACAGCTACGGGGGCGGTTTCCTGAGTGGATACGTCTGTGAATGTCTGTCTCTCCATCTGTGTCCATCTTTCTGTCATGATCACTTCCGTTGATGATATAAGTTCAGATTCATCAATTCCTGTCGATGAATCAATCACCCGTGGGGCTTCATGTTGTGTACAGGAATCAATAGTATGAGAAAAGGATTCGAATTGAGTTGAGCTGTCGACTGAGGGCAGGAATATAGTTTCTGTGGCAGTTTCGATAACTTCTGGAAGAACCTGAGATACTTGAACTTCTTTTTCTTCAGATTGTACATCGACAGTCTTATTCGTCACTCTTTGAATTCTTTCAGTGAGGATTTCTTCGGTGACTTCTACTCGTATATGTCTTTTGTGCTCGTCCACAGAAGTCGTCGAGGAGACATCGACTGGTTTTGGAGAAGCGGATCTCGGAGGAGGAATATCCACGGGTTCAACAACAGGAGGAGGAGGAGGGGGAGGAGAGGTTTTCGGTCTGGGGATTCTTCTATATTCTTCTGTTTCGATTTCGATGGTTTCAATTTGTTCGATAGTTCGTTGGGGTCTAGGGAAATAAAGGTGTTCACTCGGGTCTTGGAGGTGCTGGAATCTCTTGGAATTTCGCAAAATATCTATTTTTTCTCCAAATTTTCTCATTGCTTCTTCTTCAATCTGTGATTGAGCTCTCTGTGGAGGCGAGGGGCTCCGAACAGGGGCAACCGGAATGGCATATCGGGGTTCGTGGACCGGGAATTCTGTAGTTACAGTATGCATCGGTCTGGCAGGGTCGTGGGAGATAGTTTCTATATGTTCGATTCTCTGTTGATGAATATCTTCTCTCAGATGGATCGGAGGGGGCAGAGGCGGGGGAGAGTGAATAAGTTCTAATCGTTCGTCAAATACAGTAATTTCTTGTTGTTTTTGTTGGCGCTCCTGGACTTCCTTCAGTCGTTGGACTTCCTTCTTGTAAGTTTCAAAATCGATTTCTTTTCTGGAGGAATTTTCTTGAACAATGCGAGCTGGAGCAGAATATCTTTGATGAGATTCGAACTGCTCCCGTTTGACTGGATCTAAGGGAAGAACAACCGGCTTTTTTTGAGCTGTTTTCGCGATGATACGCTCGGACTTGACAAGTTCAGCTTCTCTGTAAATACGCTGTTGACGGGGAATATCCTTCGGGAGGTTGGGGACTCTCCAGCCTTGACTAATCATCGGGGGACCAGACGAAATTGTCCGATAGCGTTCCTCCTCGAGTTCGACACGCTGTCGCTTTCTCGGAGCAAACACTGTCGAATCACCGCCTCGAGTGTCGTGTACTTGATCGTCGTATCTGGCATACAGTCGGATCCCGTCTTCCCTGTAAGGCTCAGCTTCGAAAGTTGTCGAATGTCGTTTGGGGGAGCTGGGTCGACGGGAATAGGACATAGACTTGACCAGAGTCTCGGCAAACCGACGGGATTGAGGATTCCGACTCTCCTCCTGTCTTATGGCAAATGATTCCTCGAACTTCTCCAGATGCTTTGGTTTCCCCCTCGATGTTCTGTAAAAGTTCCAAATTATTTCTGACTGAATTTATGATTATAAACTGAAAAAGCAATAAAAAGTGAATTTACAAAGCTGTTTGACGCATCCAATTTCTGTGGAAATCATATGGGATCAAAGCAAACATTCTCTTTTCGCAAACCGACCCATTGGAGGCGTTGTCTCAACGTCTCATCTTGAAAAAAGCATGAACGAACAAGCTTTTGTTGGTCGAGAGAGTCTCGCTCCAGGCAAGATTTGTCCAAGCCGATGCGATTTAGTTTCAAGAGTGGTCACAACAAGGAAAACGATCGGTTTTTGCTACGGATAATTTTTAAAAAATGACACTTACCGCCTTTGTGGGGGCTCTGGAGTTCTTCTCGGCCTCTTATGTTGTTGAAGTAATTGCTGCTCCGACTCATAATCATCGGCAACAACACGACTATATCTCTGTGCCTCTAGCAAACTTGGTTCACTCGCGTAGTGATGTGGTCTGTACGGTATCGTCTCCATCGCTGTTTTTTCAGGACTTTCATCGATTGTCGAGTAATCGACATACAAGGGCCCAGCGTGAGGAAGGGTCTTTTTTGTGGAGGCAGTTTCAGTACTAGAGCATTTGTACGACAAGTGAACCTGTAAATGATTGTTTGGAAAAATCAGCGAGGCGCGTGATAGCGATAAAGACTCTGGAAGGAAAAGACTTTAAATGCTACTCGCATACCTCTTGGATTGTCAACTGGCGGAGACCAGGAGAGGAATTCTGATAAGTCGGTCTTTTTTCAATCATATCTGATCCTAGAGGACCTTGAGGCGATTCTGTGGACCGGGAAACAGTTACGTAAGACTGATCATTTTTCACCTTATCTGAAAGACAATAAATTAGACCAAGTTCGGTTTTTTTCCGTTGTTTTCCGGAAAACAAAAGTTTTGTGATGGAATGGTTAATCGAGGCCAAAGCAGAATCGCGCGTCAAAAGACATGTAACAGATCGAACGACAAAAACTCGTTCCCTCTTCATGACTAAGGGAAAAGCAAACAAGCATCTCTTTTATGTTCAATTAAAGTTTGGAAGGCGCGATAACAAAGAGAAATATATCCTTTTTTGTTTTTGATAACAATCAGCTGGAGCTTACCACCCTCATGACTGGTATGAACGACGCGTCTTCGTTGCGGATAATGTTCTGGATCCGTACTGGAAAATGTGTGTGCAGTTGTTATTTGTTTCACCTGTAATAAATAGATCAATGTCGTTTCCATGAGATTCTTGGAAATGTTGAAAAAATGACAATCTCACGGAAAAATTTGAATGTGGATACTTGATCGCGTTTTTGGGAAAGAATCATGCGCAAACCGGCTGGCAGTCAATTGACCGGGGCTCTGTGGGAGAGGATTACCGTCGGCAGAGTTGGTTCCTCGTTTTTCGAGTACGGATCACAAAATGGCAGTAAAAAGTAAACTTCTGCGAAGACACTATTTAAGTTTGCGCTATAAAAGCCAAAACTACTTTGTCCTCAAATGGATGAGGCTACTTAAGTGGACCACGAAATCAAAAATCCCCATCATGAGAAAATCAAAATCCTCGCCATGAAAGAATGTCCTTGAATAATTAGCAAAAAATTCAAACTCACTTCGTTTTCGGTGTCTGTGAAGGTGATCAAGAGTGTACAGAGCTGGTCCTTCATTGATGTCTAAATAAACTGAATTTTTGGATTTCTGGACATGGAAACAAATACTAATCGAAACAGATGCAACAAACGGACTAGTCGGAACTCCTGTGGATCGAGGGAAAACGATTACGAGGGACAGAATCAGGTCAAAAGTCGTTTATCCCCGTAAACTATGGGGAGGTATAAAAACGGGTAAACTGTAATAAAATACTAAAGATAAAATTTTCTTTCATGTCCTTTCCAAGACTAAAGTTATCTATACAACAAGAACGAATTCAATAGACGTTAATCTTTTTCAATACTCTGGATCGGAAGTAGTTTACATTCGATTCTGACAAAAGCAACGATGATCTGGCTTTTCTGACGACCGCATTCCAATTCCACGAATGATAATGCTTTTTTTCGTTCCTCGTCAAAGGGAACAACGGGATTACATGAAACAAGAGTCTTTTAGCCAAAACCTATTTTGCATAGAAAGAGAATAAGAGTGTGGTTCTAATTTACTTTTACTTTTCCGATAAAATAAAAATACAAAGAATATCGGAGAACCTAATAAATACCAGCAATAATCCCTCTATCTACTTATTGACCTTCTGGAAATATTCCTTGGCTGAACTTGGCTTGATGGTGGGCTGATCCTCTTCCCAGTCGGCAGGACAAACTTCGCCATGCTTCTCAAAGTGTTGAAGAGCCTTCAAGACACGGAGAGTTTCATCGACGCTACGACCGATCGGGAGATCGTTGACGACACAGTGACGAATGACACCCTTGGGGTCGCTGAGGAAGAGACCACGGTAGGAGAGTCCAGAAGCTTCTTCAAGCACACCAAAGCTGCGAGCAATGGACTTGCTGAAGTCAGAAACAATAGGGATCTGAAAGATGGAATTCAGTATTTCGAGTTACAGAATGAAACCCACAGTCATATCACCCAAGCCACCTTCCTTGCGAGGAGTGTTAACCCAGGCCAAATGGCTGAAATGAGAATCACAAGAGCAAGCAACAACTTCGGCATCCAGTTTGCGGAATTCCTCAACACGGTCGTTGAAGGCGATGATCTCGGTGGGACAAACGAAAGTGAAATCAAGTGGATAGAAGAAGAAAATCAGCCATTTGCCTTCGTAATCCTTGCTGGAAACAACACGGAACTCGCCGTTAACGACAGCATTAGACTGAAAGAGGAATTCATATATGAAAAAAAGTTTCTTTTCCAGAACTCACTTTGAACTGAGGAAGTTGATTCTTCGGACCCAAAGCACGAAGACCGGTGGATTCGCAATGATGGAACCGCTTGAAAGCGACGTTCTGTCCACGCAAGACCGGGGTAATCAAACGCTTCTGAAAAAACGGATTGATATGGAAAAACATCTGAAGAAGAAACTCACAGCCAGAGAAGCCATATTCTACAAGTTGAAACAGTGATTATTCGCTGAAATTTCGTAAGTTCAGTAGTGTTTTAGGAAAAACAACACGGAGATAACGTGAAAGGAGAAATCCAAAAAACAAGTTTACAATTGCAATTGAAAGTTCCAAAGATAAACAACAAGTTTCAAAATTTTCCGCTCAAGAACCACCAAAAGGGGGACTTGGTTTCGATAGATTCTAGCAGTGTAAATTTACTTTTTCAAATAGTTTTTGTACTTTTGTGATTTAGGAGGTCTCAGAAAATTATTTTAAAATATCCATAACAAATGTGTAAAATTCTATGAGCTAATAAAGCGGCTTACCATTCGTGTCGAGAGTCGCAAGTTCGTTCCCTGATTTTTTTTGTAAATTTCTCCTCACATTCCGATTCTCGACAAAAATGTTAATGGCTTAGCCACTATGTTCCTAGGTGGTTTATTAAATTTTTGTTAATTAACCTTTTCAGGAGTTGATGAAGATGATACATTAATTATTTCTATCTAATTTCATCAATTCTATTTACTGTACTTTGTTGGAGAGAATACCACTACTGATCAACTTTGGTTGTGACTATGTTTCTTACGTTCGTTGTTGGAATTTAATTCAAATAAAATTTCATTTGCAAGAAAGTGTCGTTCAATTCTATTAATTCTCTCACTTACTTTTATTGCCAATAAGGAGAAGTAGCTCCTTCATTACTTATTTTCCCTAAGAAAGTATACTTACTTGATACTTGAAAACATGGTTCATCCATTTTTTCGTGGTAGAGCAGCTCTTTCAGTCTCCTTCTATATTCTTTTCTATTTCTAGCTAATCGTTATCAGTTGGATCTAAATGTTTATTATTGTTGGGATTTCCGTTTAGGAATATTCCTTGTTACTCAAGTATTATCTTCAAGTCTCTTCAGAATTCTGATAGTCTTAACGCCTTGCAAATGTCTTTTTCTGTCTAAGCCAGTTGGGATTCTTTTGGATTAGTTATTACTATACTGTTTTTCGTCTACATGAGTCACAAGTTCTGATGGAATATCCTCCTTTGCCCAATTACTTGTGGAAGCATTTTTGGTTTAGTCTGCTCATTCTTTTCATCCTTCTTGTTCCACGATGATATACCGGATCATAGGATTTCGGATTTTAGTGTTAAACCATCGAGTTTCAAGTCACTCCACCACATCAATGGCAACTAGGTCAGAGGGTGAGAAAGTACGAAACTGGGAAATGTATCTGATATGGATGAGTAACTCGATAGTTTTCTGAAGACAAGCAAGGATCACATTAAATTCTATGAAAATTATTTCCCCATTTCTAACTCTGATGGTCAGTAGTAGAAGATACTGCGTTTCCAATACTTTTTAGCTTTCATGTCTAATCTTTCAACTAGCTTCATCAGAGAAACATTCTTCATGGATATTTTTATTGTTTCCTTTGTTGCAGTATTTGTTCAATGATTAACTTTATAAATGGATTCTCACGGGTTCCGGGAGTCCATTTCCTCTTGTCTCTCCCCGAATCGAGTCGATAACTACCAGCTTACTCGCTGAGTTTCATTTTACTAGAAATTATATTTGTATCAAAAACGTTGAAATTCAATCGTTTATTGCTTATTATTTTTTAAACTTGTGTGTACCTTCCCTCGGCATTTCCTTGAGTCTTAATTGACACCCCACACGGTGAGCGCCTGTCGACGTCCTTAGGCGTGCCAATTATTTTTCAGCTCCTTGCTGCCAAAGCTATTAAAAACAGCTTCTTCCCCTTTCTATTCCTGTCATGCCTCAAGGAACACATCAAGCTCGTCCTTGAAAGTGTTGCAGCGAATATTGTAGAACTCACGAAGAATCTTGTCCCCTTATTAAAGCGTTCCGTCAACTCATGTGGCTCGTCGTGTTCTGTTTTGTTTGCCCTGCGGCTCTTTTCTCGATTTGCGGCATGCTGGCCTGGCTCCGGATGTGGCATCTCCAGAAAAAGTAAGATCGGATTTACCTGTCATTGCACTCATTGACACCATTTCAGACGAGAAGCCAAGTTATGCAGACAACTGGAAGCTCAAATGCAACACAGATTTGAGTCAGTTTGTTCTTTAATTTCGATAGAAAATTAGATAAGATTTTTTTGTTCCAGCAGACATCTCCAATGCAATAGCGGCGTCAAAGCCACAGTCGTCGTGACTCGTCAAAGAGATATCACTGAAGAAAATCCTGAAACTCAGCCACTGGGACCTAGTTCGAAATCCGAATTTCCTCATTGAAGAAGCAATAGTTGCATCAATAATTCATTTGCAAGGGATTTCTTCCAGAAACAACCTTGTTAGCTGTCTGATTGCTTAATTCCAACTCAACGGTGTTCCGCTAAATTTGTTTGACAGAAATCCAGAATCCAAAACGGTTCTCGAAAGGCGGTCCCAAAATTTGGCCTTTGCCGTTATTTTGGTCTTTTCAAAGCATAAAAGGAACCAATTTTCCTTCTGGACCACGTATTCTGGTCTTATTTTATTTGCTTGTCACGTCCTGGAATTGTGTTTGAGATAATTCGAGTTGCTGAAACATAGTCAATGGTAGGTTGACTTTGGTTTGACTTGTTAATCTGGGGTTCAGGATATCCACAGATCGAGCCACGTCCATCCGAAGAAGGAGTATCCGGCTCCTCCACTCCCTCCGAAACCCACACCTAGGAGCCAAAACGACCTCGTCGAAGGTCTGTCTGGAACATTTTACTTTTCCCTAAACCCCCGGGTGTAGTTATTTGAATAGGGTAAATTGCCGGAAAAAAGATTCCACTCGAGCGTGACAAATCTGGGATTCTGACCTTTGGAAGTTAACCACGTAAAGATCAGTGCTCTGAATTCTATTTCCTTCGATTTTGGAAAATTTCCCCGCAAGCAAAAGTAGCAGCCAAATTTGATAATTTGGTTTTCTGCTTTGATTCGCTTGCTCATCCGGTGCCATTTTGGAGTTTTTCTATGTTGTTTTCGCTCCACTTTTCCCAAGAGAAAGTTTGCAAAATCTCAAACAAACAAGGTAAAGAGAAATTTCCAGAATATAAAAGAGCCTTCATGTTCTTCGATGCCAACAACGACGGCTACATTACTGTGGAGGAACTCGAGAGAGCCATGAACAAGTGTGGGGTCTACCCCTCGAAGCTGGAACTCCGTGTGATTATGTCCCAAGGGGATTTGGATAGTAAGTCCTCGAAAACATCCCACATCCAAATCCGCACGAGTTTTCAGAAAACGGAGTTATCACATTTGATGAATTCATCGAACTCATGAGAAACCAGGATTCCGCGAGAGTGAAGTACAACAGCAACCAGCTGTACGAGCAATTCCAACTTTTCGACAAAGATAAAGACGGATTTATCGAGAGAAACGAAATGATCGAAATCGTCCGGGAACTTCAACTTGGTCGATTCTTCCCCATAAGTGTCATCGATCAACTTTTTAGAGAGGCAGACGTCGATGGTGACGGCAGGATTTCGTTCCAAGGTAAATCCATCAAGCTCAAATGCATAACTAATGGGTTAACTTTTAGAGTTCACCATGGCTGTCAACTGACTGAAACACATCGAGACCAGTCTATTCATATTAGATAACTTTATTATTTTGTAAGACACCGTGTTTGCGAGAAAATAACTGATTTTAAAGCTTTCGAAATAAAAGCATAAAGGCATTAGCCAAATCTTGGCCGAGTGAAAGAATCCATCTGAGATAGAATTTCGTTGAAAGAAAATTCATGAGAATGATGATGACGTCGACTGAAATAGATTATTCAAGATTAATTATTAATTAACTTCGGAAATCAGCAAACTTACCGCTTATGTCTGCTTGTATACGGTCGTTTCCATGCTCGGAGAGTTTTTTTGTGGAACTTGGAAAGTTTGCTTCCTCTCCGAACCATGTATCTAAAAGGCCAAATTCGATAAACTATAATTAATGAACGAACCTACTTTTTATGTCTGGATTCAGTCACCGTAACCAGTAACACCAAGACTGTTATCACAGCCAGATAATACTTTACTTTTGTCATTTAACAATCCTCATAAAAATATTCAGAGTCAAGAACATACAAGGAAAAGTATTTACATTAAAATTTGACCAGAACAACTCGGCTTTAATAAAAAAATCAGGGGCTGAAACTATGCGGAAAATCGAATTATCCACAGGAGGTGGATCGTCTTAGTCTTGCTGGAGGCAGTCAAAACTTATCCTGATAGACAGCAAAAGTGACTAATGGAGTTTCGCGCAGATGCTTCTTTTTGTACAATGACGCAGATGCGGCTTCGAACAACGCCCAAAAATTAAGAAATATCAATCTCCTAAAAATTTCGTTATTAACTGCGTAGGAATTTTTGAAACGGGTCGCGCCACAATATTTGCAAAGTTACTCATCGAGAAACCCGGGTATCCTGTCCAGTGTAAGAAACTGACCAAACTGAATGACGTGACTCATTTAAGGAACCAGATGAACGGAACAAACCGAATCTTCTCCTTTTTGCTGCGACTGGAGACGGATCCAGTTCTACTCTTTAGTTTTCGATCACAAGCCACTATTTGGACAGGGAAAATAAGTGCTTTGTTTAATGACGTGAAGCATACAACAATTGACATTATATACGACTTCAGCCACAAAAAAGTTGAAAGAGTTTATGTCATTTTTCTTCATTAAATGAAGTAATAAAATGAAAACTTTGTGATTCTGATTTTTACGACGAGGTGAGATTCGAAAAATGGAGGTTTCCGGGAGACGAAAAAACAGATTTCATTTGGGGAAAGGAAAATTGGTTTTTAATCAAAAAATCAGGAGGTCCTTCATTTCTCTGACAGTGCCGGAAGCTAGTCATCCCCTTATTGTGTTTCTTCCACTTCGTCCGTCGATTTTGAAACCAAATTTTAACCTTTAATGCAACAAATAATTAATTCGATGAATCAAATCAAGACAAACCTGAGTCTCGCTAAGTTTCAGGGCAACTGATAGGGTGACACGCTCTCGGGCGTTGAGATACCGACAAGAATTGAATTTACGCTCGAGAATTATCAGCTGTTCCAACGTGAATGCGGTCCTCGTTCGACGTGGTTTGGTTACTGTATTCGCTGGTCTGACAGGAAAGTTGTAGTAATTCTCGGTCACCGGAAATGAATCAGTCGAATTGGTCTGTAATAGAGACTCGATGGAGAACTTTTGGTGCATCTTTGGGGGAAAATGAAAACAAGTACTCAAGAAGGGACGGGGATCAATCCGCAACAAATAAATTTGGCAACAGTAAAAGAATCGACATCTTGTTGTCATAAAATCGGGATTGGCATAGGATCAGCAGATTGGCTTTCATTAAGCTATTTGAAAAAGAGATCTAAATGCAAATCCTGGATCTTATAAATCTCGACTTCCGAAATAATTATATAGTTAATAAACAATCATCTCAAGAAAGGACCTTTACTTTTTGAATATCCAATTAAATTTTACACCACTTCATCATCGATGACAGCAGTAATCGCTATCTGCAGGAGACTATTTCCGCTGATTCATCTTGCTGGAATTCCGAAAATAATTCTAAAAACACCAACTTACCCATTTGTAATCATCATTAAAGAAAAATCCCTTGAAATAAACAAAAAAGGTCACTTTTGGCTTTATCCGGTCGACAAAATCCCCGATTATGAAGTATGAATAGGGTCCCGCCACGAAACCCTGCACAGCCATCGTGAGTGGAATTAGTGATGAAATTATTTCGACAGGTGAGTGAAATCGGTTCCCGCCACGAAATCCTGAGAAGCCGATTTGTTTTCAAAATGTGAGTTTTGGCGCCAAAATTAATTCAACAGAGAATAGCAGTGATTTCACAGTTATGTTTCTCTTTTTTTTGTTGCTGAGGATATCTTTACTGTAAGATGAGTCTATCATAGAAGGATGTCTTATCAATTAGATATTAACGGAGGGGAATGAATCAGAAGCTCAATATATCCCCAAGCCGCCATAATGACAGCGGGAGGACGGATAACTGTTTCCATAGCAACTCATGAAGTCGAAAATTTTTATGAGGTGTCTTTGAAGTGAGAATGCCGGATATTTTCGAGTTATCTCGTCAGAAGCTCCACGAGAAAGATGCCAATCGTCATCCTGGACTCAAAGATGACGAAGGTATGATTTTTGTGTTTTTTTGCCGAATGATTGGTTCATTTTCAGGTGAAAGCTCCACCGGAACCGAGCAGAATGAGTCTACAATCGTTATTTGCGGAAACCAGCACTGTGGGAAAACGACTTTGATCTACCGGTTCCTCGAAAAACCTGTAGAAAATTCGAGGACGATTGGATTGGAATACAACTTCTTGATCAGAATGCAGAATAATGTAGGTAACGAACAATTTCGACTTTACAGAAGTTTTTTCAGAACAAAGCGGTATGTTCGATCTGGGAAGTCGGTGGAGGAGCGAAAATGGCTCCTCTTGTCAGGATCCCTCTGACAGCGAAATCGATTGACTCTTCTGCAATCTGTATCTTTGTGGACCTGTCAAGTCCCTCGGATATATCTGAAGCTTTACTGCAGACTATTTCCGTAGTTGAAGAACAGATCGAGGTCGTTATGAAAGAAGTCAACCAAGTTGATCATGAGAGACATGATAGAATTCTGGCCAAAACGAAGAATTTCACCAACCACAAAGATGCCCATGTTATTTCTCCATCGATTATTCCCATAACTATCATAGCTGCTCACTACGATCAATTCCAGAACTACGAAACCGAGAGAAAGAAGACTTTGTACAAATTCCTCAGATTCTTCGCTCACATTCATGGAGCCACAATCCTGGTATTTTACGTTAACGAAATCCCCGTGCTACTGTGACTTTCAGACTTTTATCCCTTCTGCCGAAGGAGTGGTTTCAAAGTGCAAAGCTCTGCTTTCTCATTACGGCTTCAGAGACGGTCGACCAAGCCTGCAACAGAACACAGACGTCATGAAGCCTCTAGTTGTCCCTGCTGGATCGGACTCCCTGGAAGCAATAGGGACGATGAGCGGAGTCGTAAATCCTCCCAGTACCCACAAGGAGGCCCTCAGGCAATGGAAGGAAGCGATCGAAGAGCATTTCCCCCAGGAGGTTTGATTTTTAATCAAAAATGTTTTGATCTAATTCCCATCCATCTTCCAGGACAAATCGAAAAAGAAATCTGTCAACGTTACGACTGACAAACAATTTGCCGAATACGAAATTGATGCAACTGTTGAGCAGCGCAAACGAGAACTGGAACTTTTTATTCGGGAAAAGAAAAACCGAAGAGCCCTGGATGAGAAAAACTCATAATTTTACTTTTTAGCAGAGATGGAGTTTACACTGATAAGAATTTTGCTGCTTTGAGCTCATATTTCGGCTTCCAGGGTTTCCTCTTTGTACTATAGCATGTTTTGAACAGCTTTGCCCGAGGTGCCGTTAACATTTGGATCAACAGTCGTATTTTTAGCCATCTGGCGGACTAGACGGTTGAAAATAACTCAAAAGAAAGATTGAATGTCCAGGACTTGAACGAGGCATCCTCTTGACACGTTTAGACTGCCGCTGACCGCTTCGGCCGAGTCTGTTCAAAACAATTGGTCAAATCCAACGTTTCTCACTATTTAAAGCTTTTCTTTAACTCTACATTAAGTTTTCGTCAGGAATTAATATTTTCGAGGAAAATTATTTGTATTTTTCCGAACCTTTTCGGAATCAAAGGTTGTAAAATGATATTCCGCGATTTTTGACGTTGTTTCGTTTGACTGTTCTTTTGTGCACTTAGGAAAGAAGCAATATTGTCAATTTTTCCTCTTTTGATTTTTCACTCTGTCGTGTTACCCCACAGAAAAAACTCGAACCAAAGCTTTCTCATTCAGCTTTCAACGAGATCAATTGTAAAAACACCAACATGTCGGAGAACCGTCCTAGAATTATCGGCAGCTTGCATGGTGTTCTCAAGCGTGCAAACACTATAAACGAGGCAGAACTCGTCCGTCGACGCTCGAGTTGCGCGAGTATCGTCTCAATGAGCGAGACAGCTACGAACGAGCTGGAGTCCCAGTGTAAATGCGACGATAACAATAATCTTATGAAAAGGTTGGCTGGTTATCAAAATGATTGAGTCTTTGTCTTCTAATTACAGTGCCGCCTCAGTGGACGATTTCAATGAAATTGTCTCTTTCCCTAAATCCTTTGCCTGGGATTGGCCTTTCTGCGATGAAGGCATTGCTCGCGGCATGTATACAGAGGAGAAGTTTTTCGTCTGTCTCCCCTTCAACAACGGCGGGACGGGAGAGAAAAGTGGATCGGTGAGTTTGACATGTTTGAGAATTCACCGAGTTTTGTTTTAGACGAAGAAATTCGACAAAATCTCTGAATCCAACTTTTCCTGGACAATTGGTCTTTCAAACAGCAACAATGACTTTGGCGGTTCAAGCTTCTGGAGGATGGAGATCGAAACCATGAGGAACTTGAACATGCTTGCCTTGATCGTCTCTCGAGATATTTCTCGCTTTGATTCCGGACCCAAACGTCTCAAACGAGTTCGCAAAGTATACCGCTTGCCAAATATCTACGATGTCACCACCCTCCGCTCCACCAGCTATGACTGGGCCATCGTCATCGAGGCTCTCAGACGTCGAGATGTCCGTACTAATCGACCTTTGCCACTCAAGAGAGCTGATACCCTCGCATAATCCATAGGACGGAGATGTCTCTCACGGGTGGAAAGAAAAATAGAAAGCATTGTTTTTTCAATAAACTTGATTGGATAATTTTATTTTTACTCATGGAATGAAAACCTAGGTACCCTCTTGAAGTTATGCGAGATTAAAGTTCAGCTTTGAAGGCATCTTACATGGCGTCGAAATGGAATCTGTTCAGCTGGGCTTGTCGTTCTCTCCTGTCTTGCTTCTTCTCCTGGTAGTGGAGGACGAGAATCAGAACTATCAAAATCACACAAATGGAGAACAACACGGCGAGACTCTGGATGATCAGTTGACTCGGGGTCAGGTAGAGTCTGCTTTGCCAGTGAGTACCATCGCCTTCTGGAGGGACGACTACGATTCTCGAGTTTGGAACTATCTGTTTCAGAACACTATATTGATTTCCGGAATTTCCAGGAACCCGTGGACTACCCAATTTCAATTCATCGATGAAGTTCGGAGATCTGCCGAGCCCGAAAAGAATGAAGGGATTATGTAGAGCTCTCTGACTAGTTTGGGGGAGTTGGCATTGGGAGGATTTCTGAGCTCTCCCAGAAGTGTCTGGCATTGTGTAAGAAGCACAGGCTCCGTGCCAGGAGATTCCGCTTCCTGAAAAGAAAATAAAAACAGTAATTGAAAAGTGATCATTTTCAAAGTTACCTAATTCTCCAGACTTGGCATATTTACAATCTTTTGTACAGACGTTTGTTAAAATCTGGACTTTGAGGAAAGTCGTATCTCCTTTGTCATCGCAGTGGATGAAGTCGAATTTCAGATGGCCTTTGTCGTCTTTGTATTCTACCAAGATATCCAAGCTCCCATCTTCCTTGAGATCAAAGAAAGCCGCCATCATCAGCTGTCCATTGGACATTTCCGCTGGCATCACAAAGAAAGGGTTTTTCGGTGGAGCCATCATCTCGAATTTCCTAGAATAATGGATTTAAAAAAATCACTATCAACAAACGAACCTCGAGAAGTTGAGATTTCCATTGTAGTCGACGTTCTCGAAGACCACAGGCATCTTGGCTTGACCTTTGGAAACTGTAGCAATCAAATCTGGATACCCATCCAAGGTGAAATCTCCAACTCGGAAAACAGTATCAGAAGAAGCAATAAGCTCGGTATCTTTCAAATCCAGTTGGAAAGACACCCAGCCTCGTTCATGAGAAAATATTTTGATATATTCTACGTGACGACAATCCACTTCCCGACAAATAGGAACTAGAATGTCTATCAACCCATCACCATCGAAGTCAGCGACGACTCCGCTTCCGAAATGAAGTCCCGTTAGTCCTGTTGTCGGAATATCATTGATTAGATGTTCATTCAGCTTCCATCGACCTCTAGAAAAGTGAATATTTGAAATACATATATGAGAACTGATAACTTACACATTGTCTTCGATACTTTCCAACTGCCAAGCTTGAAAGACGAGTTGTTTCTCATTGTCCCCTTGCAAAGCAAAGATGATTTCGGCACTCAGATCTCCAGAAATGTCGGAGAATATATGGGGGAATTTCCCGAAAGGTTTCTTGATAACCTCGTGACCAGGAAACGACTCATCTTCGCAACGTGTTCCAATGGCTGATGCGTTGAATTTCAAACAGAGGAATCCAGATTTTTCGAGAAATCCAACAATGTCGGCAATCCCGTCACCATTCAGATCGACGACTGTCGGAGGCTGACTGAGGGAATCAATATCGAGCTTAACCTCGGTGAAAGATTTCTCGTTATTTAAGAACAGAGAAAGTTTTTTTCCTGAATGAATATCGTCTGAAGATACCAGTATATCTGGAAGAGCATCCCCGTTGAAGTCAGCTACGGAACAGATGGCAGTGCTGGAAGGGACGTTGAACTTGATTGGGGGAAACGGACCGGGCTCAAACTTCCCGGACTCGCTTTGAAACAAGATCGTCAAAGTAAAGTAATCTTGATTCTGCACGATCAGATCCGTGTACCGATCTTTGTTCATATCCCCAAATCCACATATCTGTCCATCGAGCGGCTTTTGTACTTGGTCCACGATCGGGAGCTCAACCGCATCGCATAGTTGTATTACGAAATATATCAATAGAAAGAAATAACTCATGATTGTGCTACAAAACTAAGGAAAATACCGACATGAAACTTGTTTAGCTGCCAATAAGTAGTAAATTTTCATCCAAACGACGAATTAATAAAATTTCAACAAAATAAACAAGTTCGAGTACGGAACTTTTTTTGTATTTTTATAAAGCGGAGGAAGCAGATGACTCAACGAACTCTAGAAAGCACGATTGTCAACAAGACCAGAAAGCCAGAGAACAGGCAAATGAGGTTTTGAGTGTGGGGGGTGTTCTTTTTACACATTTCATTATGGGAAGGTTTGTTTTTTCCTTATTTTAAATATTAAAAATCAACAGAAATTGCTTCTCATCTGTCGCTTGAAACGTCTCATGTAGGCTCCGGCTGCTTTGGCGTCGATCTTCAGGACACATTGGCTGAATCCAGATGCATCAACGACGGGATCTGGATGAGCGAACTCGGGACATCTTTTCCCTGGAAGAATTGGCATAATTGTAATTATGGATATTTCGACTTACAGCATTTGTTGAAAAGAAAGTGTCTTCCAGCATCGCAGAGGCATCTGCTCGGAGACTGAGAAGTGTCACAATGAGTCGACTCACAAGCTCTCTTACATTGATCGTCGATGACACATCCAGTTTCATTGGGTTTCAATGCTGAAATTAGGGATAAAACCAGTTACTCTGTTATTATTTACCCTTGAGGCAGCACCCCTTGTCATCATTGGTGGCAGAGAAGCAGCTGAATCCGGTTGGGCAATCCACTGTTGTTTGACATTCTGTAAAGGTTAAATTCACCTTAACAATGACGATCGAAACAAACCTGTAGAACACACGAAGTCCTTGGGATTGGCTGTACGAGCTTCTCTTGCGTGGTACCAGGGTTTCCCACAAAGCACCAAAACAATTGGGAGAATCCCTCCGAAGAAAATCAACCGAGAAACTGTATTCATCCTTGATCAACTGTACAATTAAGGAAAACGACTGGACTTATTAAAGTAGTGAAAAGGGGCGTGAGAACCTTCGGGGATAAGCTCATTAACGCGAGCGACCAGGAAACTTTTAAACTCAAAAAACGAATTGCCCTAAAGTCAACAAAAGAATAACCAAACAATAAGTCAGTGTGATTGCCAGATACAAATAGCCGTAGAAGGACCGTAGAACAAATGAAGGAGAGTGCATGGATCATAGTCGAAATCCAGGCCGAAAGATTCGCCAACGACGACATTCCAGGGTTGGGAGGTGTATCTCGTGAGTTTTTTACTAATCTCTTTTGCTGACTTCTGAGAATCGGTTGATTAATCTCCTTACTTTCAATGAAAGCTTACTTGGTAATTGTTTTTGTATTTGTCGCAGTATTTAACTATGATTTTAATCGCTTCTTGTTCGAATTTACTCTCCATGTCTGAAAACTGTAAATCCGAGACTCAGGAATAATTTAAAAAAAAGTTACCCTCACAAGTGGATGGACGAACGATCGTATCAGTTGTCTGGATCCCGGGCCCGGAGGAAAAAACACGGAACAGCTTTTCTTCATTCAAGTTCAGCAAAGACCAAATTTTGACAATTGAGTTGGGCTCTTGAGCGAGAATGTCCACGACTAATGGTCAAAGAACGCTCAAAGAGTACCAAGCTGCCAAAATGATTAAGAGCCAAGCTTCCAATTTTTAAGCCGTTTCTTGCAGTTTCTAATGTGGTTTCTGCTTTCTTCCAACATTCGATCAACAGTATTCTTCTACAATAATTTACCTCAAAATAAATACATTTTCAATAATAATGTGAGAACAATTCTAATTGCATTCAGTTATTGTCTTCTTTCAATTGCAATGGGTATTTTAACTGATTGTAACATTGAATATTACATAAGAAGGCAGACTTATAGTCATCAAGGAATTTCCATTTTTCTTTCGCATTTTGTTAGTTATTTTTTCCTCGATGGTATTCTCATGTTCTTGAAACCCTTTATTCTCTCAATAGTGATTCCATCGACTAATTACCAAGGAATTATAAGTTATTAGAATAGGTTGTAGATCGACGTTTGTTGTAAATTTATAAACGTTTCTCCAGTTTCCATCCAACCCGCTCTAAATTTTCTTTTTTTCTGTTATGATGAAGATAATCATGACAGATTGGGTAAAGAGGTCGTGAATATACTCTGAGAATATATTTGCTACTAACTAATATCAAGGTTCCAATTGGTAAAAAAATCTAAATAACTTGTTATTCTGCGAGATGGCAGATTTGACTGAGGTAAAGATCGGTTCTTCTACATCAGAGATCCTCCCTTTCCTGTACACATGTTTCTTGTTGTTTATATTCCTTTTGATACATTTAGTACATTTATGGTCACATCCTGAATTTGATTATCTTGGAAGGTGAACTAGAATCCTTCCTCTTCATCCTGGAAAACAGAGACTTAAAATTTTTTTATCTAGAAGCTGTACGGAAAACAAATAATTAATGGAAAGAGAATTACTGGTAAAAATTCTAAAATTCTGAATTTGATCAATTTGTAAAGAAATCCAAATTTAAAATCTTAAAATATCGAACAGAATATACAAGAGTCATTCATAGCTTTTATCTTCTCATAAAAAAATAAGCAGTTTCAGAATTGAACATTTTACACTCCAATATTTCCTTCTAAAATAATTTCTATTAATTTAAAGAGCTTCCAGAACGATCTTCGCAATTCCGACTTAACCTTGAATCCTAGTTATCTTATTTTAGATACTTTTTCAAATATGAAAGTATTCTTTCCTAATCATACAGGTACTCGTGAATCTCGAAAAAATACGAACCCTAATTTTTTCATTAACGTTATATTCTTTATTTGAAAGCTAAACAATTTTATTTCGACCTAATGATAACGATAACAATCATTTCTTGACTTTAGCAATCTTAGCCCTTGTCTTGTCACGAGCTGCAGATTTCTTCTCATCAGCCTCTGTAAAGACGATTGACGAACTGTTGAACTGGAAGAGCTTCTCACTGTAGAGATCTTTGGAAGTCAAGTCGCCGATACTCAGCTGTCCCAGATCAGCATTCTCTTCTTCTTCTGGAGCGAACGTAGGGAATGCAGGATCCTTGACGCGTTTTTCTTCATTTAGACAGTCGTTGACAAGAACTGGATAACCGTGAGATCCAGGCACGCATCCTTTGACATAAATAACTTGAGCAAGGGGGTTGATACGGAGGATTTCCAGACCCGAAGTCTGACGCCATTCGTGACCCATGTGTCCAGGCAACCGCTTTCCTGGCCATACACGAGCATCTCCTTTAGAACCAATGCTTCCTACACGACGATGAGACTTTGTCGTTCTGAAAAACCAAAGTTCACATACGAAAAATAGATCCAACTTGCCTATTGTCGGGTTGACCACGGAATCCCCATCGATGCATCGCTCCTTGGAATCCCCAATCGATAGTACGACCAGCGACGTTGACAAACTGCCCAATATTGAAATGCCTGACATCGAGATGAGTTCCGGGAGGAATAACTCCATCTTCAGAAACAAGGAAACTTCCATAATGTTGTTTGGGGTTAATGCCTCGTCTCATCAGCACTTTATCGAACGGAGACATATGCAGCACACTCTTTAGATCTCCTGCTCCAATAGTTACCTGGAATACACAATCTATATATGAAGTACACGCAGAAAACAAACCTTGAACATGGGACCGTAGCGAGTGTAAGCTTTCCTCTTACCAACGGGATTAGTCCTGTACCAAGTCTCAGGATCGACAACCGAGATTACTTCATTGGATGGGAAATGGATAGCAGTGCATAATACTCGTTCTCCTCTTTTCTGACACCATTGAGGAAGCATTCCGATCTTGATTCCTACCATTCCAACTCTCTTAGAATCTTCAGTAAACGTCTGTCCAGTCAACGGTAGATTCGAATAATCAACAGAACTAGATTCATCTCTGGACTTCAACGGAATAACAGTTTCTTTGAATCCCTCTTCCATAATATGCATGTCATCTGAGTTAAAAATAGTCAAGATGGGACTGAAGTGTTTGTGGACCGCAATCCGTCTTCGCAGGAGAGCTGGACTTGTAGAAATCGTTCTGACTGAAGAGATACATGGAGAAGTGAATGCGAAGGCTCGGAGGCCTAATCCGGAAGAAAGAATAAGCATAACTAAGATGAAGTAAGGCAGATAATGGAGAAAACTAAAGCTTCTAACAGAGGCATTAAGTCAGACTTTGCAAAAACGAGAGACGGGTTTTCGTTGTGAGAGCCCATCGGGGAGTCGTTTCTCTTAAGTTATGGAAAGGATCGTAAAATTTTAAATTTTCTTTTTTATTGCTTATCGCTAAGCTGTGTTAAAACCGACTAATTGCTTTTCGTGAAATTTGAAACAAAAAATAAACCGCACGATGTTCAATTTCATCTGGTAAATAATTTCACACAAACTTGCTGTCTCAATTAAAGTCCGTTGATATTCATCATGATAATGTTGACGTATATTCGCATTTTGGAATCAAAGTAGGTGTCGCATTGTCTGCTGGTTCAGACAAAAAAGGGCTGAATGCAGACTTTTGATTTATGACATGTTTCGTGTGTCAGGTATCACTTGAACTTTCTGAAGATTCAAGGTGAAAGACACATATAAAAGTCATCTGGCAGAACTGTGGTCAGGCCGAAATGCAACAGCCAATTCCAAGTGTAGTGTACTTTTCATAAAGGCGTCGTTCAAACCGATTTCGAATCTGCTGAGCGTTTCCAAAACAAAAGCTGGCCGGTTAGATGAATGTTTTGGCTCAAAAAAGTGATGGATAATCTTCTCTCTTCCTCTGATTCGTTTTTGATTTCCCTCTTCTCCCTTTGTAATTTCCGAAATCTGCAAGTGTAGAAGTATGGTAGATGACACGATATTCTGTCGTTTCCTATGCATTTGCGATTGTAGCGTGACAATGAGAGTCAAAACGACATTTCGTCTTTCAAGCACCGACTCTTGACAGCGAGTTGTCGCCTCCCGGGTTTGCCAATCAGACCCACATGTCCTCCTTTGGCTTCGTTTACTTTTCTTCCATCTTTGTTTCCCAATCTCTCCCCTTTATTTGAAATATACTGAAAACAGCCATATGTAATGTACGTATATATTAGTGCTATAACGAATTCAGACTCATTCATAATTGATTTACAAGTTTTACTTTGACCTGGATAGGGGCGCTTCACCTTTTCTGGCTGCAACTCGCGTGACTGGTGAGCCGAGCTTCAGCTGGGCAAATAAGTAGATCCACTGTGATTTAGAACTCCCTTTCCTTCCCCAATTCCCCACTTCTCATTTCGAAATCATTGTCCCGACGAAATATTTAGGACATGATATTTTTAATTAATCCATACTGAAGCGTTTTATGACCGTCCATAGTCCTATTTCAGATGCTTTTTGTGTTTATTGGCGAAATGCTTCCCGTTCGATGTAACTGATGTCTAGATGGACGTCATAATCCTTGTAGGTCGTCTTTTTCGCATCGATGCTTACAAAACAACTTCAACTGCTCTTTGACTGCCATCGGCAACAAAAAAGCTCCGTTCTCATTTATTTCTCATTGGAACAGACGACCACGACAGCTTTCCTTCATTTCCTTTCTCCCCTACTTGAGACATGTGTTTTTGGGCCTTGGATTCGGCTCCAATTCGTCGTCAATTTCCTCTGGCGTGATTTGTCACATCCACCGTCCAATCTGTCGGCTTGACTGACTGCCTTTCTCCATGCCAAGGAATTTGGCAGTCAAACTTTATTAACGCTTGAATTTCTTTACTTTCGGCTCCGAATCTCGAGATTAGGACTTAAGTATTTCTAATTATGCATACAAATTAGTGCCCCCTTGGCTGCTTTTTGTCTATAAGTTTTCGTTGTCGAAAATTCGTGCAAACTTTGTCCTCGCTTGTCTCCTCCAAATTTGGATTCTAACAACTGCTTCTGTGGAGGGTAAATCTTCCATCCAGAACGTCAAAACCATTCGTGTTGGAGTCACGTCCTCCACATTTGCATTTTACATGGCGTCAATTACAAGTCCTACTTTCATTTGTCTCTCAATACTAATCCTCGTCAACTAAAGCCAGGTGAAAGAACTACAAGGGCGGAATTTCATTATCGAACATCCTTTGGCTTTGGTTAATCGCGCTCTCCTAATCCTTTGGAATGGAAAAACTGTCAGGATGTCTTTTTCCGTCAACTTTATTCTGAAAATAGTTTTTCCTTATGATGCTGTTGCTTTATCCGGTTCGCTTGAGATGAACGCGGATTTCCTTAAATACACGTTTCCTGCTTGACTGAATGCCGGTGGCTGTACTGCAGGATCCGAAATTCCGTAAAAGTACTTCTCGAGTCCGTTAACTTGATTAAACTCGGACTTCTGGCTCTCAAATTTGACTTATTAGTTTCCATACGCTTCCGAACAATCTATGTGAAAGTTGGATTGTTATGCATGCATTTTCGTTTGCATTTTTCCTAAACGACGAAAAGCAACGATACAACCCTGGAGCCCTGTTTTTTCTTGTCCTCATTTCGACCATGGAGTTGTTTTGTCCCACTTTGTCGCGTTTACTAAAATGGTTTTATTTCGAGAGATTATAATTCATAAATGTACATTCCAGAAGCGACCGAAGTCGTCGATTCGACTTGAAACTTGCCTTGATCTGTATTTGCAGAGCTTGAACCGAGAGGTGCGCTTCTTTTTCAGCACCAATCGGTCTTCTTCGCCATCCATCAACCTGAAGCGGTCATTCCCCGTAGATCCCTCAACTACCGCCGCTGCTGCAGCAGCTGCCTCTCGCGGTCAGTCGCTGATTTTTCTCGACGATTCTTCTGAATTAGCTTATCTAGGCCATATCAGCAAGAAGATGATGACCGCGGTCGGAGTCTCAGGGACACCCACCCTGACTCCCCAGCAGCTCGCAGCCATCACCGGGACTGCGGCGAATCCCATTCTAGCAGCAGCCCTGAATGGGGGTGGGTCGGGGGGTTCCACAGGGACTTCCAGTTCGCTCTGCTCCACTCCCGCGAGTCTCCTGAGCCAGAACGGAAACCCCCTGCAGCTGATGCAATCCGGGATCCCCATCAACAACTTCTTCCCGACGGCTATGTCTTCGATGACGGCCCCTTACGGTACCCTACCAACATCGACTTCTTCTCTCGCGAACGGAATTGAGGGATTGCCCATATTTTTAGTGCCACCGAATGGAAGTCTACCCTTGTCGGCGATACAGAGGCAGATTACTGCTCAGCAACATTTGGCTACCTCCCAGCCGAAAATTGATACCAGCAGTTAGTAATAATTTACAGATACTAATGTGAGTGAGATTTTTAGAGCATTTTCATGTTTTCGTCGGGGACCTCTCTTCTGAAGTCGACAACAACACCCTGAAAAAAGCTTTCGACAAATTCGGGGACATTTCGTAAGTCTTTATCTAACTTGTAAAAACAACTCGTGAATTTCAGCGAGGTAAAAGTCATACGGGATGCTCAGTCAATGAAATCCAGGGGCTACGGCTTTGTCACCTATCCAAAGAAAGATGTTTGTTCCTCGTTTTTTTGTTTTTTATAGTATTCTTTTAAGGATGCTGAAAGGGCCATTCAGGAGATGAACGGCCAAATGGTCGGGAGAAGAGCAGTCAGAACCAACTGGGCGACTAGAAGAACTCCGGAGGACGAGAAAAAAGCTCTTTCTTACGATCAAATCTACAATGCTACTCCAGCAGATAATACCACCGTTTATTTAGGAAACTTGAATTCTAATACTGCTGAAGAAACTGTGAGAGACGCATTCTGCAAGTTCGGGAAGATCAAGGAGATTCGCATGTTTGTCCAGCAAAATTACGGTTTCGTCACTTATGAGACGAAGGAAGCGGCCACGAAGGCGATTCTGGAGATGAGCTTCGAGGACTTGGATGGGCAGATGCTGCGTTGCTCGTGGGGACGACCTGCGGAACCGAATGTGGGCTTTCCTTTTGAAATTAAACTGAACTGCTCTTTTAGAATAATAACCAGCTGAGTCAATCATCTCTGTTGGCTCTCAGTCAACTCGCCGGACTGTCTGCTACAGCTGCTACATTAGCCCCCCAGGTTCCTGCTTGGAATCCCCTGTATCCAGCTTTCTACGGTCAAAATCTCATGCCAGCCTGGCCTTAAATATAATTGAATACTAAATAGAGGAAACTCCTTTATTCAGTCTTGCCGACAACTCTCCACAGCTGTACGAACTTTGCTTTCCCAAATCTGTGCAAGACTAATCTATTGTTTTGGTCATAGATAAAGTTAATTCTATTGAGTTTTAAAACGATCGAGAACATCGATGATATTGGGCAGATGGAAATCAAAAGTAGGTCATATATGCACCAGCAAAGAGTTGTATCTATTGTCTTTGTATCAACAATACATAAAAACTACTAAAATTCATGAGTTCTTCATCATCTTTAGCTTTATATGCATATTGTTCAGTTCTTAAAGCAATAATTTCAGTCATAATATTTCCATTTAATTCATCTTTAAACTTTCCAATTAATTTCTTATTAATTTCGTCATATAATGGGTGATCTTTTGGACATTCACTGGAATCAAAATATTCTTTCAATATAATTCTCCTATAATCTTTATAAATATCTTCCATTTCAATTTCATAAATTAAGCTCTCAGCATCTTGATAACATAATCTAATTTTATCATTATAGATGGATTTCAAAAAATATTTGAAGAATGTTATATAACATATTGAAGAATTTGTGTAACAGGAGTGACTTTAGTTCACATTTTCCTAGTTAGATCTTTAATATATGTATTATCACCAGTATTTTCACTTAATTTTAGAAATAAATAAATAAATATTATGAAGAAACAGGCGGAGAGCCATTCTCTGTAAGTTTGCTCTTTTTCGACGGAAACTTGGCGCAAAGACAGAAGTACCCCTAGATTCAGGTAAAAATGATCTACAATAGGATAACAGGACCCGTACATTCTCCTCGACGAGATCTATCCTCCCACACCTTCAGAATGGAATTTCGATCACTGGTTCATTTACTGTGAAATTAATTGTGTTTCATTTAATTTTATTTAAAATGTAATTATTTCATTTTTTGCAGATTTCTCAACAAGGAGTTGAGCTAGAGATCCCGGACCTCGACCATTCGATCACTCTTGCCCGAATCTAGGACAGCTGGATTTCGCCCACCACTCACTTATACCACTGCTCATTAAATCGTGTACAAATTGCTAAAAAAATAACATTATTTAGTAATAATGCTATGCAAAATCACATTAGATAACGAAATGGGTGAGCCAGAAACGCTCGTTGCATTTTGGATGGGCTCTAAAAAAACCTCAAATGTAACTCAGTGCTGACGTCTATAAAGGTTCGACGCCAAAATCAAAATCAAATTTGCATCTTGCGAGCAACTTGTAAGCAGGGAAAGTAGCACGTTCCAGCTGATTCAAAGATACATTTTTAGGTAGAATTTATTTGAATTATAATTTATCCAGTAATGGAAGCCATATGGACGATTCTATCCATCACAGTGCTGTGATAAGTTTGATAGAAGAAGCTCAAGACAGGTAAGGATTTGAAAATCTGAAGAAATTAAATTTATATATCAAACAAATCTGTGTGGTCAAAGAAGAGCCACAAAACGATTCTTTACTACAGTTAATTGAGAATCAGAACTTCAACAACCGGATTAATTATAATTCAAAGAGATTACTTAAAAAGATATTTTTTTAAATCAGCAGAAATGCACCACCTCCCTTGCTTACATGTTGCCCGCAAGGTGCAAATTTGATTTTGATTTTGACGTCGAGCCTTTATAGCCCTCAGCACAGATTCAATAAATTTAAAAATTCAATACATTTATTGAAAACAAAAAAATAATACAGCTCTAGAAGTGATAAAAGACGTCTTGTGCTTCCCGAGTGTTCACATAGCCCACCTGAAATTAATTAGCTTATGTTACTTTTTAATAAATAAAATACTTACAGTGACTGGGATTATTCCATGAATTGAGAGGCGTCGTCGGTTGGCAAGTTCATAGGCCACGTCTTCAACACTAAAATAAAAGTATTAATTAATTATAAATTGCAAAATTGATTACCGCTGGCCTCCATGACCATCGAAGCGATCAACATTTGGTTGAGGTGGGGCAACTGGCATTATAACAGGTCGACGATGAACGCGACCAAGCATCTAAAACAAAGATGTACATAAATATATTATATAAAGAAAACTTACACTTTCAACAACTTGACCAGATTCAGCTTCAATTCGACCGACCAATTCTTCCAACGTGAGCGATCTTCCATCACTTATCTTCAGGCTTGGATCTGGTGAGCTTCCTCTAGAAGACGAAGTGTCATCATTTGCATTGAATTTAGTTGTGATTCTTCTATCATCACCAAGCGTTCTTTGACGTTCTCCTTGAAAAGCCGTCGTTAAAGAAAATCTAAAAACAAAAGATTAAATTAAACATAAAAACAAGAAACATGAACGAACGAATGAACTGAAAAACAGAGCAAGTCAAGTTGGAATATAATGCCAAAATAAACAAAAAGCGCGCAAATTCGAATGCGTACATACAAGGGGAAATATCTACACTTTGTCCTATTGTTTAGTTGAACTAAACTAATTAAACTAAATTAGTTGTATTTTAAACCTTATAATGTCCATGAGCAAATGTGTTAATTTTATTCTTACAAATATATCTTTTAAACTCTTCTTTATCATCTTCATTCAAAGCAACTTTGTTTTGTTTCAGAGTACAAATTTGATGTCTTTTAGCTTGAATCATGAATTGCTCTTTACCACTAACCTTTCCTCCCATACCTTCGGAAGGGAATTTCGATGACTAGTTCGTTTAATGTAAATTTATTTCGTTTTTCATAAAGAGTAATAAATTCGTTTTTTGTAGATTTCTCGACGCCCCGAAGACCTAGAGACCCCGGACCTCGACCATCGGATTCCCCTCGACGAGATCTATCCTCCCATCCCTTCGGAAGGGAATGTCGATGACTAGTTCGTTTAATGTAAATTTATTTCGTTTTAAAT